>OZ038402.1:5205641-5385725 GCA_964036045.1 Eutreptiella sp. 'Long Island Sound 2002'
TGGACCTCCCGTACGTGGGGCTGGGCACGTGGCAGTACGACGACGCGGCGGCCGCGGCCGCCGTCTCCGTGGCGTTGTCCCTCGGGTACACCCACATCGACACGGCGTTCGGCTACCGGAACGCCCGAGGGGTGCGGGACGCGCTCCGCGGCAGCAACCGCACGCGCAGCAGCTACTTCATCACCACAAAGGTACCCCCCCCCCCCCTTTGTACAAGCTTGTCCAAGCTACAGCGGGTGTAAGGACCGTCTTCATTTGGGACCTAATTTGATTCAGCACAAATGTAGTGCAGCCATATAAGACATGGTGACAAATTTGCTAGTCACATAGGGTCATGGACACATTTGTGGTGAGTGTTTGCCCACTTGAACCCTCATAGGTCTGATTCTGGGGATATTGTGCATTCTATTCCCCTTTCTTGCACCAGCTCACCGTGCAATCTTCTCTTTTTGGACCTGGGCATCTGCGGCCTTGTCCAAGCTACAGTAGGCGTAGGGACCGTATTGATTTGGGACTGTTGCGGAGCGGGGGGGGGGGGGTTACTGTACATGAAGGAACCGTCCATCAGCCTTCTGGAATGGACAGCATGCCCCCAGAAGTGCTTGCATTTGTGCCCCGGGGTTTGGGGGACACGTCACACGTTTGTAACGGTGTTGGACCAGGGGTGGCGGTCGGGTGGCGGGCGGGTGGCGGTCGGGTGGCGGGCGGGTGGCGGTCGGGTGGCGGGCGGGTGGCGGGTGGGTGGCGGTCGGGTGGCGGTCGGGTGGCGGGTGGGTGGCGGGTGGGTGGCGGGCGAATGGCGGGTGGGTGGCGGGCGGGTGGCGGGTGGGTGGCGGGTGGGTGGCGGTCGGTTGGCGGGCGGGTGGCGGGCGGGTGGCGGTCGGGTGGCGGGCGGGTGGCGGGCGGGTGGCGGGCGGGTGGCGGGCGAATGGCGGGTGGGTGGCGGGCGGGTGGCGGGTGGGTGGCGGGTGGGTGGCGGGTGGGTGGCGGTCGGTTGGCGGGCGGGTGGCGGGCGGGTGGCGGTCGGGTGGCGGGCGGGTGGCGGGCGGGTGGCGGGCGGGTGGCGGTCGGGTGGCGGGTGGGTGGCGGGTGGGTGGCGGGCGAATGGCGGGCGGGTGGCGGGTGGGTGGCGGGAGGTCGGTCCTTCTGTGCCTTTCGTGGTGACTGCGCAAGGCGGTGGGGGGGATGGGGTTGGGGTGGCTGTGTGTGGCCCCTCCATCGGCCTCCGCTTGTGCAGATCGGGGCCCCCCGTCGTGACACGGGCTTCTGACGGAGCCTACGGGCTGGGCTCTGACCCGGAACCAAATCGGCGGCGACGCCCTTCTGGCCAGCCAATGCGATGTGTGACAGCGCTGAACGGCGCATTGCTGGGCCGTTTGGACGACGTGTGTCGTGGCCTCGCCGCGGCCAGGCCTGTCGTACTGTTGAGGATGCCAGAGGGATTCTGGAGGGTGGCGGCCATCGCTGATCTACTGCCGAACACGGGCCCGTGTTTCCGCGCTTTTGTCCCTTAAACCAGAACCTGGTGTTAGAACAAGTGGCGGGGGGGGGGGCAGGGATGCATTGGAAGGGGGGGAGGTAACCCCCCCCCCCCCCAGCGCCCTCCAGGGCGCCAGCCTATGCCCAGCCACTGGCTCCCTGACGCCAAGTGCCAGCCTGAGTGGCATTTGTAACCGACAGTAACCGCCCCCAACCGCCTCGGCAACCTCCTGCAACTGCCTGCCTAACCGCCTCTGGGGCCGCCTCTGAGGTCCCTTCCCTTCTAATGCATCCCTCGGGGGGGGGTCTCCTGAACCGCAAAGTTCGCGATCATCCCCCGCAGTTTGGCTTTCTATCGCCGTTGCTTCAGTATCTGCGCATCCAGGCAGCACGGCCTGTCGTGTCGTGTCGTGTCGTGGTGCCGAGCCCATTTTCCACCGGGCGGATTGGCTGCCCAATGATGGATCGAGCCCTGCCCGACATGTGCCCCGCTGCAGGTGCCTGGCGGCCTCACAAAAGAGCAGACCCTTCGTACAGCGCGCTCTCACGTTGCGGACCTCGGCCTTTCGTACGTGGACTTGCTGCTGGTGCATTTTCCTGCTGGGCAGACGCCGGCGAAGGACCCTGCGGCCTTGCGGCGCGAGCAGTGGGTGGCTATGCAGAGCCTCGTTGATGAAGGGTCTGCCGCACCCTTGCCTCTGCGCCCTCTGTTCTGATCTCGCGCAGAGAGTCGTCACTCGCTCATCTTTGCTGCACGAGGCCGCACAGTAGGATTATCTTTACCTGCCGCCTGGCAGTGTGTGTGTGTGTGTGTGTGTGTGTGTTTCTGTGTATTGTGTTTGTGTATGTGTGTGTTTGTCTGTGTGTGTGTGTGTGTTTGACAGGACGGGTACGTGCTGATCCATGTTCAACCTTCCCCAGTCTTGTTTTATGCAGCAGAAGCGGCAACATTCATGAGTCGTTTGGAGTATACTACCCGGCTTTCCCCTTCCCGGTGGTAACGGGACACGAGACAGGGAACGAATCCAACCGACACTGCCTTGAGGCGCTGTCTAGCCGGCTGCCACTTCTGGGACTCTGCCCCGCATTTTCAGAGACGGGTGGCCGTCTCTGGGGGACGCTTCTCGTACAAGGTCGTATCCTTGGGCGCGGACCGTTCCGCCAGCACCATCATGGCAGGCAGGTAGGCGGTGGGCCGTGATGTGTTGCTCCTGGTCACAGTCCAAAGGCAGCCCCATCCCCAGCCTTCAGCTACAGCCCCATTCGCTGCCACAGTGCAGTTGCACCGTGACGGCTGCCCAGTAGTTGAGCCAGTGTTGTGGGTCCGATGGGGCTGGCCGGCAGTGGTCCTTCTGTTGGGTAACCAAAGAGTAGAGGCCACCCTCCAGATTGGCCTTGTGGACGTTTTTAAGTATTGAGCTCTGTTATCCAGTGGGACTGTGTGGTCACTGTGTTGACGACCGCCAGCCACGATGGCCCCCTGGCTGGGTGCCAGGGCCCCGCGGCCATGTAGCCGTATGCAGTGTTCTGTGCGGGGCGGAGAGGGCGCATAGAGGGCGCATAGAGGCCACCCTCCAGATTGGCCTTGTGGACGTTTTTAAGTATTGAGCTCTGTTATCCAGTGGGACTGTGTGGTCACTGTGTTGATGACCGCCAGCCACGATGGCCCCCTGGCTGGGTGCCAGGGCCCCGCGGCCATGTAGCCATATGCATCGAAGTGTTTACTACCTTGTTTAAAACGGCAGCGGGGGGGGGGGGGGCTTAGTGGACCGAGGTAAAACTTAGTAAAAAAGTTTTTTTTAAATTTTTTTTCCTAAGTTTTACCAAATTGTACCAAGTTTTACCAAACTTTACTAAATTTTACCAAATTTTACTAAGTTTTACCAAATTTTACTAAGTGTTACCTCATCCGGTACTAAGTTTTACCAAATACCCTATGCAGTGTTCTGTGCGGGGCGGGGGGTACAACGACCCCATGGTCGGGTAGCAGTGCGGGGCCGGGGCGGTGTAGCCGCTGAAGTTCTTCTGCAGGTGGGTGCATAGTGGGGGCTGCAACTCCACCGGCACATGCTTTGTTATGTCGATGGCCCTGTAGACAGGGCCTCAGTGTGGGTGCCCTGGGCATTTCATGGTCAAGGCATCGCATCTCCCACTGCATCCCCCGGTTTCAGACTCAGCCAATCCCTCACTACGTGTGGGATCCGCCACCACAGCCACTGTGGGATCAGCATAGCACTGGACAGCTCTGAACTTTGATTCCGAGCACCGGGGGGCGGCCGGGCCCGGTCCTTGTATGCGACACCCCCCCCCCCCCCCCCGAGTTTTGAAAGATAGCAGTGCGGGGGCCATGGCGCCAACGGCGCCAAATTTTTTGTCCCATGCTTAGTTGAAGGGGGTACTATGCCTTTGGTCCTTAAGATCCTTAAAGCGTTCTTCCTGGCAAAGACGAGAAATCGCTATTATTGCATACATACCTCTATACTCCCATGCCCCCAAACACACACACCCCCTTGAGGTATGCATGTGGTAGTAGTAGGTCGCGCGCAGCCCCCTCCCCTCTTGGGACCCCCCCGCCGAGCTGCCAATACCCCCCACCCCCCCCCCCCCCGCCCCCCCCCCCCCCGCCCCAACTGCCCCCCCCCTCCCCTGTAGTTGTAGTTGCCCCCCCGAGATTCCGAGAGACCGTCTCGAGTACCACACGATGAGGAGGGTACGCCAGCTCATCTTGGTCTGCACCAAAGAAAACAAATCCATGGGTAAGGCATCACGCTGGGTACTTGAACCAGGCCACCGCCTCCGGCGCTAGGGTGGCCTGGTGGCGGGGGGTCCAGGATAGTCAACAGGAGGTCCGGCGACGGGGCAGGCCCAGGCCAAGTAGTTCTGGTGCGATGGGGCCCTGCGCATCCCCCATTGTGGCGCCCTCAACGCCCTGGGCGCGCTGTGTGTGAGTGAGTGAGTGAGTGAGTGTGTGTGTGTGTGTCTGTGCTGCTTCTCCTACTGATCTTCATCGGCCTGACGAGATTCGTTAGCGCCCGGTGTCGTGCCCCTGTCCGTCACGCCTGTCCGTCACGCCTGTCCGTCTCGCGTCAATCGTGTGTATGTCTGCGTTCAGGGGCCCCCTGGACGAGTACGTCCGCATCAACGGATCGGGAGAGTCCCGGGGCTTCCGGCCGCCTGCGGGTGGGACCAGGTGGAAGGTTTCCTGATGTAGAACGGAGTGCTTGACACTGCGTGGGATGCGTCACGGTGGGCGCAGCACATAAGGAATGTTGTGGCTGACCTTGAGTCGGAAAAAGGCACCAGCTGTGCGCGCCTGTCCCCACAGAAAGTCGCACATCGGCGTTAAACATGCTTTGTCTTGTTTTGACTGACCAACTGACGAGGAGACACACGTTCGGCCCCGGCGCGGCGCTCGTCTGTTTGTTTGCAACCGCGTGTGCGCGCGCGGCATGTGGCATATGCGTCGCGTTTCAACACCGAAACGCACTGGACGCGGCCTCTGTCTCGTTACAGGCTCACCAGAGCCATCGGAGTCAGTCACTTCTGCCGGCGGCATCTGGAGGACATTCTGCCCGGGGCTCGCCATCGGCCGGTGTTGAACCAAGTGGAGTTCCATGTCGGCATGGGCTGTGCAGGTGTGTGTGGCTGCGGTTGTGTGCACTGCTGTGGCGCCGGCGTACGGGATGGGACGGTGCGTTTGGCCGTGGGTGTGCCTGGATTGAACTGGGCCCAAGGCGTGCGATGTGCGCTGAGTGCGATGCCTGTGTGGCGAGCTGACTTGCTTGGCTTGTGTCACTTCTCTCACCGTCTCATCCTTTTGCCATCTCTGACCTGTCGGATGATGGTGATTCTGTACTGTGGAAGCCATTCCAGCCCATGCAGCTGCGAAGCCAAAAAACGTGTCGGCCAGCCCCCCCGATGCGGAGACGAAGTCTCCGAAGGGGGTTTGAAGCCAACGGGGCTTGGGGCTATCGAAGAAATGAGCTGTTAATTTACATTCAGTGAGGTCGAGATCGGCGTGAAAGGACGTGATTTCTTGATTGCTTTGACAGTTTCCATCGCTCTATGAGAGTGATCGCACGTGTACCAGTAAACCCCGAGGTGTTTGTAAACCGACTGAGGGTTGCCATTCGTTGCAGACTCAGCTCATCCTCACTACGTGTCAGATCCGCTACCACGGCCATTGTGGGATCGTCGTAGCACTGAATAGCTCTGAACCTTGATCCCGAGAGGTTATCTCGAGTACTGCGAAGTGAGCGGGCTACGCCAGCTCATCTTAGTCTGAACCAACAGAAACCGACGGTCCCACGACGTCAGGTTGCATTCACCGTCGCAGAACGACGCAGGGCATGAGTTTCCGTATGAGCAATGTTCATGCCCAGGCCCGAAGCCCTTGCTGGTCCATGCGAGGCCACCAAACAGGTTTGGATGTCCGCCAGACTCGGGGGCAGGGCTGTCCTTAAGAACCCCAATTTTTTTTGTTAAGGACAGCCCCCAAGGACCACCAACCGCCAATCGCCAACAATCGCCAATCGCCAACCGCCAACCGCCACCAACCGCTAACTGCCAGTCATCCACAAAACGCGTGGATGCTTTTTTTTTTATTTTTTATTAATACAGAGTTCGAGACAGCTCGCAGAAAGTTCTCAGGAGGCCAGCCCAATATACAACAAGTGACCCGCATCCCCAGGTCACAGGTCAGGAGGTGGGCTGGTAAACTGACATTCCGCCGCTGAACTATGCGCGTGTAAAACGCGTGGATGCTTTTTTCGAGGCCCGTTTCGATTTCGGTGTCAATGTAAAAGGAACGTCGTATTGAGATACAAAACGAAAAGGAGAGGGCCAAGCGGGCACCCCTGGCGCACCGCCCCTCCTTTTTCTAAATGTGGACATTGGCCCGTGGCTGGTCGTGTGCTCATGTTTGGATCTGTTTGTGTGCGATACACATCGAAGAAGCGCTCCAACTGATGGGGGTACCACAGAGGCATGTTCAACGTGATTCAGCGGGCACGCACCTCCGACGCACGACCCCACAGCACGGGGGGGCTCCGAACACGGTATTATTCCGGGGGCAGCACACGCTTTAACCCCAAGTAGTACCGGGGGCGGCGGATACCTTCTGTTGCATCCATCCCGAGCATCCCATGTTATCGCCCGTTGATATCCCAAACCCACGCCGGCCCGACCTAACCGACCCCACCCCCGCCCCAGACTCTCAAACGTACGCCTACAAGGGAGTACCAACTCCCTTGTAGCAGGGGCACCTCAAGCGTTTACGCCGCCTTATTGCAGTCGAACTGCTCAGAACTTGATGGGACGTTCAGTTGTGGAAAAACAGTGCCGGAGCCCCCCAGTTGAAACCCCGGATTTCCCTACCGAGGTGAGCCCCCGCACGGGGATGGGGGTAGCGGATGGCTGGGAGGGTGCTGATGGGGGGGTTTGGGGGGTTTGAGCGAAGGGCTCAATTGACAGGGCGATTTATCAGTTGTTATGAAGTCTGGCGCCGAAGGCGCCGACAATTTTTTTGACCATTGAGAATAGTCAAATTTTGGTTCATCAAATACATGGCAAATGATATGTGTCCCCTCAACGCGCTGATTCCAGAAATCCCATTTTCATGTTTGCCGAATTTTGGGTCCGGGTCACCTCCGGGGCCCGGGGTCAGTCTCGGTAGGATTTTTACGGGGGGGGCGTCAATTGAGCCCTTTTTTTGGGGGGGGGGGGGCGAGGGGTCTGGCCCGGGTGTCGTATCAATCCCTGCCCCTCATTTGAAAGCCCGCCCACCCTTGCCCAGAACCAACAGCAAACGCCCCCCCCGCCCGGCCCTGCTCATGACTGCAGGCAGCAACGCCACCGACGACCGCGCCTTCGCCGAGGCCCAGGGCCTTGTGTTCCAGTCCTTCAGCCCGCTGTGCGGCCCGTGCTGCCTGGGGGCCCCCGCCTCCTGCACGTACAACCGGGACCTGATCGCCGGGCCCCTCGTGACCGGCATCGGGCAGAAGTACGGCCGCACGGGGGCGCAGGTGGCGCTGCGGTGGCAGGTGCAGCAGGGCATCCCCGTGATCCCCAAGAGCCACAGCCGCCAGCATCTGCGGGACAACATCGACCTGTTTGACTGGGAGCTGAGCCCGGAGGACATGCGGGCGCTGTCGGAGGCCCGCAGCCCCCCTGTCACCGGGGGTGGGGACGGGCTGACCAGCGGAGATTGTGCCATCCCGTGAGCTCTGGGGGGGCGGAAAGGGATGTGTTGTAACGGCCGTACGCCGTAGGAGGAGGGGGGGTACCCCCCCCCTGACCCCCCGCTCCCACCCCTTTTGACCACCCCCCCCTCCTCCCCTTCTAATGTGTAATTTAATGCACGGAATTGGGGTCCCCCCTTTATTAGGGGGACCCGGTACATCAGTCAGTCACAGGCCATCCTACCCCTTAAAACCCTCTCCCCTGCTCTCGACCCCTTCCCCAAACCTCTGTTAAACAACCAGCCCCAGTCAACGAAACAAACAAAAGTCAGTTACACACAGGGGGCCACGGACAGCACCAGCTCTGATGACAAGCCAAAGTTGGGGGGGTTCCGAGCCAAGCTGCCAATACCGGGGAGGGGAAAAGTAGGAACAGGCGGAAGTTGGAATGGCTGATTTTGGCACAGGGGGGTGGGGTACGAACACGTTTCCAGCCACGAAGTTTTTTTCCACCCACGCCCCATGCTTGGACAGTTGCTCTCCTTTCCTGAAAGATTCTGGATGCTTGTTGTTGGGCACAACGGAAATGTGCGTGCCCAGAGCCCAAAAAGGGACACTCAGAAAAACGGCTTCTGACGTTCAAGTGCCATGGCATAATTAGGGAACAACGAAAAATCCCAGTCTACCCGGGTAGACTGGCCAATTTCCCTATCCCCACATAGGGAAGCACAAAAAATCCTAGTCTACCCGGGTAGACTGGCCAAATCCCAGTCCCCTATATAGTGTACCACGAAAAATTCCAGTCTACCCAGGTTGGGGGTTACCTGCGAAAAAAAAACTGTCACGTCACAACTGTAGCATTTGGAATATTTTTTACTGAGGGACAATTCTTGGGACAGAAATGGAACTGTTTCCACCAAAGTAGTGAATGTGTTTAGATAACTTTGCATGTAATGAATTGTGTGAACCTATCAATCCATCGATTGCGATATTGTGCTTCATGATTTGGGTTAGAGGAGAGGTCGATTGTGAGGGTGCTTGTTTTGCTTTGCATTTAGGGACAGCAAGAAGCAACAGCAACCAACCAAAAGCCTATTGGAAACGACAACCATCATTCATGGTCTGTGCTTCTTCTTGCGCCACTGTGTGGGAATTTAGCATCAAATTTTGCACTGGTACTTAAAAATTACTGACAAATTCTCTCCGCACCAAATTTCGCCATTCCAATTTTCGCACGTTCCTACCCCCCCCTCCCTGGTGTGTTTTTCGTACGTGCTGTGTACCGATTCTTTGGAAGACGGCGACATCTCAGTGGCTACTTAGTTCTATAGGTGGTGGGCCGGTTAGCCCAATTTCGACATGCCACTCATGTCCCGCAGGGGAACTGAATTTCGTTAGGAGTCCGCCCCGTTCCATGTGCCACTCAGTAATCGCGCCGGGCACTCAGTAGGATCCGGCTGCGTCCCGTATCCGTATCCCTGTCCGACACAGTAGGGTCCACCTCCTTCTGATGACGTCGGGCCTGGCGGACGCCAGCGGAAGCCCTGCCTCAACAACACCTGAACTGCCCAAAGTTGCATTGATCGTACTCTGGGCCTGCGCCGGTCGAACGGGTGAAGTGGTCGAGGGCACGTGATTTCTGAGTCCGTGTGGGCGGGATGATGGACCGTTGTATGCCGTTGATATACAGGCTCGTGTGTGCGCGTGCGCGTTCCCGCTCGCAGGCGCGTGTGCTGTGCACAGCACCCCGGCACTGCCCAGACCGATCCTCGCGCCCCAACGCACCATTACCTGGAACACAGCGGGTTTTCGGCGGCGTGTTGGATGCTGCGGGGCTCTGGGCGTGGCATCTGACCGTCATCTCTGATGTAGGGTGGAGGGGGTTGAGGGGGATGATTCCTTGGCCCATTGCTGAGCAGCGCCCCCAGACCAAAGTGACCATCGTGGCAAAAAACGAAATTTACCGTTGGGAAAATCTTGTCGGGCGATCTCCCGTGCCCATTGAGATCCGCCTGTGGAGCGGTGGAGGAGAGTGATGCTAAAATGGTGGAACACGTTTGCCAAGGCACTGACCAGATATGCCACTGGTGCCCGGCAGGGGAAGTGAGTCTCGTTAGGAATCAGCACTGTCCCACGTCCCATTCGGCAATGTCTGCTGCTGTCGCAACCTGCATCCCGTGTCCGGCGTGGTCAGATCCAGCTCCTTCTGATCACGCCTGACCTCGCAGACGCTAGTGCCACGTTTGGCACTGAGAGGCAGTATTCAAATGCAGTAGACGAAGCCTGGTCGCAGGATGCGATGGCCCATCGGCGTAATGAAGGTGGTGAACACGGTGGCGGTGTGGCTGGACTCCCGCGTGGCGGACTCTCCTCCGGCACTGGCCGGCATTTCTGCGGCCGTGTGCTGGTGAATATGGTGCCGTGCCCCGGGGGCGGTGGCCCGTGTTGTAACGTGTTGTAACGTCTGGGCGGCTGTTCAACCGACCTCAAAGGCCATTGAACAACGGTCCAACGCCGATCAGACTTCGACGGTTGAATGCCATGCTTGCGCAGGTCTCAAGCAGAAGTACAAACTTGGGCGCCGTGAGGCACTCCATCCGGCGTCAGAATCGTTCCCCCCCCCCCTCCTCCCCGACACGGCACTGTTCCGGCGTCTCAGGGCGGCCCCCTCAGCAAACTGGTGTCGTCCATCGGTCCTGGGGCCAGCCCGATCCTCGGAGACTAGTGGCGCGTACCGCACGGAGGGGCTGCTGCTGTGATCAGGGCTGGACGGCGTGATGCCTCTCAGGGTGCGGAGCAGCAAATGTTGGGGGCGGGGGGCGGGGGGGGGGGGGGGGGGGCAGCAGGAGCACCGGCCGCAGCGGCCGATAGAAAGCAGCGAGCCAACGCAACACGCGAAGGGAAGAACGGGTGACTGTCCAGGGCCCCGTAAAGAAACAACAACCCGACGGAATGTCACAACGGGGGGGGGGGTGGTAGCAGTGACGTACAAATGCTGACGTTGTTTGCATCCGAGACCTCCGCTTTATCACGGGAGTAAAATTTCAGATAGGGATCAGAATTGATGTGGACCAATTTGGAAGCCCTGCCTCGTAACCCGGTATGAGGGGGTTTTGGCAGTGCAAAGTGTCCCCATCGCCATATATGAGGGGCTTTTTGGCAATTCAAAGTATCCCCAGCGCCATATATGAGGGGCTTTTTGGCAGTGCAAAGTGTCCCCGTCGCCGTATGTGAGGGGCTTTTTGGTAGTGCAAAGTGTCCCCATCGCCATATATGAGGGGCCTTTTGGCGATGCAAAGTGTTCCCATTGGCACATATGAGGGGCTTTTTGCTAGTGCAAAGTGTCCCCATCGCCATATATGAGCCCCCACCCCCACCCGAAGGACATACGCCACCGCCCCCGCCTAGCGGGGTCGGCGGCCACGGCAGGGCGTCAAGGGAACAAACCTGAGGGGCGGACGCCGGTCCGTCCTTCGCGAGGTGTACGTAGAGGTAAATCCCCGTACACACAGCGAACCGGACAAACAAAGGAAGATGTGTCCCCATCACCATTTTTGAGGGGCTTTTTGCCAGTGCAAAGTGTCCCCATTGCCATATATGAGGGGCTTTTTGCCAGTGCAAGTTGTCCCCATCGCCATATACGAGGGGCTTTTTGCCAGTGCAAAGTGTCCCCATCGCCATATATGAGGGGCTTTTTACCAGTGCAAGCTGCCCTCATCGCCAAATATGAGGGGCTTTTTGCCAGTGCAAAGTGTCCCCATTGCCATATATGAGGGGCTTTTTGGCAGTGCAAGGTGTCCCCATCGCCGTATATGAGGGGCTTTTTGGCAGTGCAAAGTGTCCCCATTGCCATATATGAGGGGCTTTTTGGCAGCGCAAGGTGGCCCCATCGCCATACATGAGGGGCTTTTTGGCAGTGCAAAGTGTCCCCATCGCCATATATGAGGGCCTTTTGCCAGTGCAAAGTGTCGCCATCGCCGTATATGAGGGGCTTTTTGGGAGTGCAAAGTGTCCCCATCGCCGTATATGAGGGGCTTTTTGCCAGTGCACAGTGTCTCCATCGCCATATATAAGGGGCTTTTTGGCAGTGCAAAGTGTTTCCATCGCCGTATATGAGGGGCTTTTTGGCAGTGCAAAGTGTCCCCATCGCCGTATATGAGGAGGGGCTTTCTGGCAATGCAAAGTGTCCCCATCGCCATATATGAGGGGCTTTTTGGCGGTGCAAAGTGTCCCCGTCGCCGTATGTGAGGGGCTTCTACCCATTGTAAAGTGTCCCCATCGTCGTATATGACGGGCTTTTTGGCAGTGCAAAGTGTCCCCATCGCCATATATGAGGAGCCTTTTCGCAATGCAAAGTGTCCCCATTGGCATATATGAGGGGCTTTTTGCTAGTGCAAAGTGTCCCCATCGCCATATATGAGCCCCCACCCCCACCCGAAGGACATACGCCACTTCTTCCGCCTAGCGGGGTCGGCGGCCACGGCAGGGCGTCAAGGGAACAAACCTGAGGGGCGGACGCCGGTCCGTCCTTCGCGAGGTGTACATAGAGGTAAACCCATGGACACACAGCGAACCGGACAAACAAAGGAAGATGTGTCCCCATCACCATTTTTGAGGGGCTTTTTGCCAGTGCAAAGTGTCCCCATTGCCATATATGAGGGGCTTTTTGCCAGTGCAAGGTGGCCCATCGCCATATATGAGGGGCTTTTTGCCAGTGCAAAGTGTCCCCATCGCCATATATGAGGGGCTTTCTACCAGTACAAGGTGTCCCCATCACCATATATGAGGGGCTTTTTGCCAATGCAAGGTGTCCCCATCGCCATATATGAGGGGCTTTTTGGCAGTGCAAAGTGTCCCCATCACCATATATGAGGGGCTTTTGCCAGTGCAAAGTGTCCCCATCGCCGTATATGAGGGGCTTTTTGGCAGTGCAAAGTGTCCCCATTGCGATGTATGAGGGGCTTTTTGCCAGTGCAAAGTGTCCCCATTGCCATATATGAGGGGCTTTTTGCCAATGCAAGGTGTCCCCATCGCCGTATATGAGGGGCTTTTTGGCAGTGCAAATTGTCCCCATCACCATATATGAGGGGCTTTTGCCAGTGCAAAGTGTCCCCATCGCCGTATATGAGGGGCTTTTTGGGAGTGCAAAGTGTCCCCATCGCCGTATATGAGGGCTTTTTGGCAGTGCACAGTGTCCCCATCGCCATATATCAGGGGCTTTTTGGCAGTGCAAAGTGTCTCCATCGCCGTATATGAGGGGCTTTTTGGCAGTGCAAAGTGTCCCCATCGCCGTATATGAGGACGGGCTTTCTGGCAGTGCAAAGTGTCCCCAACGCCATATATGAGGGGCTTTTTGCCAGTGCAAAGTGTCCCCATCACCATATATGAGGGGCTTTTTGGGACTCACAAGGGTCGGAGACTGAGCCGCTGGATGACCCCGCCCACAGCCATCGCAGCCATTGCATGAGGGGCTTTTTGGCAATACAAGGTGTCCCCATCGCCATATATGAGGGGCTTTTTGGCAGTGCAAGGTGTCCCCATCGCCATATATGACGGGCTTTTTGCCAATGCAAAGTGTCCCCATCGCCATAAATGAGGGGCTTTTTGCCGGTGAAAAGTGTCCCGTTCGCCATATATGAGGGGTTTTTGCCAGTGCAAAGTGTCCCCATTGCCATATATGAGGGTCTTTTTGCCAGTGCACACTGTCCCCATCGCCGTATATGCGGGGCTTTTTGGCAGTGCAAAGTGTCCCCATCGCCGTATATGAGGGGCTTTTTAGCAGTGCAAGGTGTCCCCATCACCATATATGAGGGGCTTTTTGGCAATACAAAGTGTCCTTATAGCCATATATAAGGGGCTTTTTGGCAGTGCAAATTGTCCCCGTCGCTGTATGTGAGGGGCTTCTTGCCAGTGCAAAGTGTCCCCATCACCATATATGAGGGGCTTTTTGCCAGTGCAAGGTGTCCCCATCGCCATATATGAGGGGCTTTTTGGCAATGCGAAGTGTCCCCATCGCCATATATGAGGGGCTTTTTGGCAATGCGAAGTGTCCCCATCGCCATATATGAAGGGCTTTTTGGCAGTGCAAAGTGTCCTCATCGCCATATCTGAGGGGCTTTTTGCCAGTCCAAAGTGTCCCCATCGCCATATATGAGGGGCTTTTTGGCAGTGCAAATCGTCCCCATCCCCATATAAGAGGGGCTTTTTGGCAGTGCAAAGTGTCCCGATCGCCATATATGAGGGGCTTTTTGCCATTGCCAGGTGTGCCCATCGCCATATATGAGGGGTTTTTTGGCAGTGCAAAGTGTCCCCATCGCCGTATATGAGGGGCTTTTTGGCAGAGCAAGGTGTCCCCATCGCCATATATGAGGGGCGTCTTGGCAATACAAAGTGTCCCCATCGCCATATATGAGGGGCTTTTTGGCAGTGCAAAGTGTCCCCATCGCCGTATATGAGGGGCTTTTTGGCAATGCAAAGTGTCCCCATCACCATATCTGAGGGGCTTTTTGCCAGTGCAACGTGTCCCCGTCGCCATATATGAGGGGCTTTTTGGCAGTGCAAAGTGTCCCCATCGCCATATATGAGGGGCTTTTTGGCAATGCAAAGTGTCCCCATCACCATATCTGAGGGGCTTTTTGCCATTGCCAGGTGTGCCCATCGCCATATATGAGGGGCTTTTTGGCAGTGCAAAGTGTCCCCATCGCCGTATATGAGGGGCTTTTTGGCAGAGCAAGGTGTCCCCATCGCCATATATGAGGAGCTTTTTGCCAGTGCACAGTGTCTCCATCGCCATATATGATGGGCTTTTTGGCAATGCAAAGTGTCCCCATCACCATATATCAGGGGCTCTTTGCCAGAGCACAGCGTCCCCATCGCCATATATGAGGGGCTTTTTGGCAATGCAAAGTGTCCCCATCGCCATATATGAGGGGCTTTTTGGCAATGCAAAGTGTCCCCATCGCCACATATGAGGGGCTTTTTGCCAGTGCAAAGTGTCCCCATCGCCGTACGTGAGGGGCTTTTTGGCAGTGCAAAGTGTCCCCATCGCCATATATGAGGGGCCTTTTCGCAATGCAAAGTGTCCCCATTGGCATATATGAGGGGCTTTTTGCTAGTGCAAAGTGTCCCCATCGCCATATATGAGCCCCCACCCCCACCCGAAGGACATACGCCACTGCCCCCGCCTAGCGGGGTCGGCGGCCACGGCAGGGCGTCAAGGGAACAAACCTGAGGGGCGGACGCCGGTCCGTCCTTCGCGAGGTGTACATAGAGATAAACCCATGGACACACAGCGAACCGGACAAACAAAGGAAGATGTGTCCCCATCACCATTTTTGAGGGGCTTTTTGGCGGTGCAAAGTGTCCCCATTGCCATATATGAGGGGCTTTTTGCCAGTGCAAGGTGGCCCATCGCCATATATGAGGGGCTTTTTGCCAGTGCAAAGTGTCCCCATCGCCATATATGAGGGGCTTTCTACCAGTACAAGGTGTCCCCATCACTATATATGAGGGGCTTTTTGCCAATGCAAGGTGTCCCCATCGCCATATATGAGGGGCTTTTTGGCAGTGCAAAGTGTCCCCATCACCATATATGAGGGGCTTTTGCCAGTGCAAAGTGTCCCCATCGCCGTATATGAGGGGCTTTTTGGCAGTGCAAAGTGTCCCCATCGCCATATATGAGGGGCTTTTTGACAATGCACAGTGTCCCCATTGCCACATATGAGGGGCTTTTTGGCAGTGCAAAGTGTCCCCATCGCCATATATGAGGGGCTTTTTGGCAATGCAAAGTGTCCCCATCGCCATATACGAGGGGCTTTTTGGCAGTGCAAAGTGTCCCCATCGCCGTATATGAGGAGGGGCTTTCTGGCAGTGCAAAGTGTCCCCAACGCCATATATGAGGGGCTTTTTGCCAGTGCAAAGTGTCCCCATCACCATATATGAGGGGCTTTTTGGGACTCACAAGGGTCGGAAACTGAGCCGCTGGATGACCCCGCCCACAGCCATCGCAGCCATTGCATGAGGGGCTTTTTGGCAATACAAGGTGTCCCCATCGCCATATATGAGGGGCTTTTTGCCAATGCAAAGTGTCCCCATCGCCATAAATGAGGGGCTTTTTGCCGGTGAAAAGTGTCCCGTTCGCCATATATGAGGGGCTTTTTGCCAGTGCAAAGTGTCCCCATTGCCATATATGAGGGTCTTTTTGCCAGTGCACACTGTCCCCATCGCCGTATATGCGGGGCTTTTTGGCAGTGCAAAGTGTCCCCATCGCCGTATATGAGGGGCTTTTTAGCAGTGCAAGGTGTCCCCATCACCATATATGAGGGGCTTTTTGGCAATACAAAGTGTCCCTATAGCCATATATAAGGGGCTTTTTGGCAGTGCAAATTGTCCCCGTCGCTGTATGTGAGGGGCTTCTTGCCAGTGCAAAGTGTCCCCATCACCATATATGAGGGGCTTTTTGCCAGTGCAAGGTGTCCCCATCGCCATATATGAGGGGCTTTTTGGCAATGCGAAGTGTCCCCATCGCCATATATGAGGGGCTTTTTGGCAGTGCAAAGTGTCCTCATCGCCATATCTGAGGGGCTTTTTGCCAGTCCAAAGTGTCCCCGTTGCCATATATGAGGGGCTTTTTGGCAGTGCAAAGTGTCCCCATCCCCATATAAGAGGGGCTTTTTGGCAGTGCAAAGTGTCCCGATCGCCATATATGAGGGGCTTTTTGCCATTGCCAGGTGTGCCCATCGCCATATATGAGGGGTTTTTTGGCAGTGCAAAGTGTCCCCATCGCCGTATATGAGGGGCTTTTTGGCAGAGCAAGGTGTCCCCATCGCCATATATGAGGGGCGTCTTGGCAATACAAAGTGTCCCCATCGCCATATATGAGGGGCTTTTTGGCAGTGCAAAGTGTCCCCATCGCCGTATATGAGGGGCTTTTTGGCAATGCCAAGTGTCCCCATCACCATATATGAGGGGCTTTTTGCCAGTGCAACGTGTCCCCGTCGCCATATATGAGGGGCTTTTTGGCAGTGCAAAGTGTCCCCATCGCCATATATGAGGGGCTTTTTGGCAATGCAAAGTGTCCCCATCACCATATCTGAGGGGCTTTTTGCCATTGCCAGCTGTGCCCATCGCCATATATGAGGGGCTTTTTGGCAGTGCAAAGTGTCCCCATCGCCGTATATGAGGGGCTTTTTGGCAGAGCAAGGTGTCCCCGTCGCCATATATGAGGAGCTTTTTGGCAGTGCAAAGTGTCCCCATCGCCATATATGATGGGCTTTTTGGCAATGCAAAGTGTCCCCATCACCATATATCAGGGGCTTTTTGCCAGAGCACAGCGTCCCCATCGTAGCATATGAGGGGCTTTTTGGCATTGCAAAGTGTGCCCATCGCCATATATGAGGGGCTTTTTGGCAATGCAAAGTGTCCCCATCGCCACATATGAGGGGCTTTTTGCCAGTGCAAAGTGTCCCCATCGCCGTATGTGAGGGACTTTTTGGCAGTGCAAAGTGTCCCCATCGCCATATATGAGGAACGGCTTTTTGGCAGTGCAAAGTGTCCCCATCGCCATATATGAGGGGCCTTTTGGCAATGCAAAGTGCCCCCATCGCCGTATATGAGGGGCTTTTTGGCAGTGCAAAGTGTCCCCGTCTCCGTATGTGAGGGGCTTTTTGCCAGTGCAAAGTGTCCCCATCGTCGTATATGAGGGGCTTTTTGGCAATGCAAAGTGTCCCCATCACCATATCTGAGGGGCTTTTTGCCATTGCCAGCTGTGCCCATCGCCATATATGAGGGGCTTTTTGGCAGTGCAAAGTGTCCCCATCGCCGTATATGAGGGGCTTTTTGGCAGAGCAAGGTGTCCCCATCGCCATATATGAGGGGCTTTTTGGCAATGCAAAGTGTCCCCATCACCATATCTGAGGGGCTTTTTGCCATTGCCAGCTGTGCCCATCGCCATATATGAGGGGCTTTTTGGCAGTGCAAAGTGTCCCCATCGCCGTATATGAGGGGCTTTTTGGCAGAGCAAGGTGTCCCCGTCGCCATATATGAGGAGCTTTTTGGCAGTGCAAAGTGTCCCCATCGCCATATATGATGGGCTTTTTGGCAATGCAAAGTGTCCCCATCACCATATATCAGGGGCTTTTTGCCAGAGCACAGCGTCCCCATCGTAGCATATGAGGGGCTTTTTGGCATTGCAAAGTGTGCCCATCGCCATATATGAGGGGCTTTTTGGCAATGCAAAGTGTCCCCATCGCCACATATGAGGGGCTTTTTGCCAGTGCAAAGTGTCCCCATCGCCGTATGTGAGGGACTTTTTGGCAGTGCAAAGTGTCCCCATCGCCATATATGAGGAACGGCTTTTTGGCAGTGCAAAGTGTCCCCATCGCCATATATGAGGGGCCTTTTGGCAATGCAAAGTGCCCCCATCGCCGTATATGAGGGGCTTTTTGGCAGTGCAAAGTGTCCCCGTCTCCGTATGTGAGGGGCTTTTTGCCAGTGCAAAGTGTCCCCATCGTCGTATATGAGGGGCTTTTTGGCGGTGCAAAGTGTGCCCATCACCGTATATGAGGGGCTTTTTGCCAGTGCAAAGTGTCCCCATCGCCATATATGAGGGGCTTTTTGACAATGCACAGTGTCCCCATTGCCACATATGAGGGGCTTTTTGGCAATGCAAAGTGTCCCCATCGCCATATACGAGGGGCTTTTTGCCAGTGCAAAGTGTCCCCATCCCCATTCAAGAGGGGCTTTTTGGCAGTGCAAAGTGTCCCCATCGCCATATATGAGGGGCTTTTTGGCAGTGCAAAGTGTCCCCATCGCCATATATGAGGGGCTTTTTGACAATGCACAGTGTCCCCATTGCCACATATGAGGGGCTTTTTGGCAGTGCAAAGTGTCCCCATCGCCATATATGAGGGGCTTTTTGGCAATGCAAAGTGTCCCCATCGCCATATACGAGGGGCTTTTTGCCAGTGCAAAGTGTCCCCATCCCCATTCAAGAGGGGCTTTTTGGCAGTGCAAAGTGTCCCCATCGCCATATGTGAGGGGCTTTTTGGCAATGCAAAGTGTCCCCCTTGCCATATATGAGGGGCTTTTTGCCACAGCAAGGTGTCCCCATCGCCCCAGGGGTACTAAGCAGAGAATTCTTGACCCAGGGGTACTGAGCAGAGAGTTCTTGACCCAGGGGTACTGAGCAGAGGGTTCTTGACCCAGGGGTACTGAGCAGAGAGTTCTTGACCCAGGAGTACTGAGCAGAGAGGTCTTGACCCAGGGGTACTGAGCAGAGGGTTCTTGAGCCAGGGGTACTAAGCAGGGAGTTCTTGACCCAGGGGTACTAAGCAGAGGGTTCTTGACCCAGGGGTACTGAGCAGAGAGTTCTTGACCCAGGGGTACTGAGCAGAGGGTTCTTAACCCAGGCGTACTGAGCAGAGAGTTCTTGACCCAGGGGTACTAAGCAGAGAGTTCTTGACCCAGGGGTACTAAGCAGGGAGTTCTTGACCCAGGGGTACTAAGCAGAGAGTTCTTGACCCAGGGGTACTGAGCAGAGAGTTCTTGACCCAGGAGTACTGAGCAGAGAGGTTTTGACCCAGGGGTACTGAGCAGAGAGTTCGTGACCCAGGCGTACTGAGCAGAGAGTTCTTGACCCAGGCGTACTGAGCATAGAGTTCTTGACCCAGGGGCACTGAGCAGAGAGTTCTTGACCCAGGGGTACCGAACAGGGGGTTCTTGACCTGGGGGAACTGAGCAGAGAGTTCTTGACCCAGGGGTACTGCGCAGAGAGTTCTTGACCCAGGGCTACTGAGCAGAGAGTTCTTGACCCAGGGGTACTGGGCAGAGAGTTCTTGACCCAGCGGTACTAAGCAGAGCGTCTTTGACTCAGGGGTACTAAGTAGAGAGTTCTTGACCCAGGGCTACTGAGCAGAGGGTTCTTGACCCAGGGGTACTGAGCAGAGAGTTCTTGACCCAGGGGTACTGTGCAGAGAGTCTTTGACCCAGGGGTACTAAGTAGAGAGTTCTTGACCCAGGGGTACTGAGCAGAGAGTTCTTGACCCAGGGGTACTGACCAGAGAGTTTTTGACCCAGGGGTACTGAGCAGAGGGTTCTTGACCCAGGCGTACTGAGCAGAGAGTTCTTGACCCAGGGGTACTGAGCAGAGAGTTCTTGACCCAGGGGTACTGAGCAAAGAGTTCTTGACCCAAGGGTATTGAGCAGAGGGTTCTTGACCCCGGGGTACTGAGCAGAGAGTTCTTGACCCAGGCGTACTGAGCAGAGAGTTCTTGACCCTGGGGTACTGAGCAGAGAGTCTTTGACCCAGGGGTACTAAGCAGAGAGTTCTTGACCCAGGGATACTGAGCAGAGAGTTCTTGACCCAGGGGTACTGCGCAGAGAGTTCTTGACCCAGGCGTACTGAGCAGAAGGTCTTTGACCCAGGGGTACTAAGCAGAGAGTTCTTGACCCATGGGTACTAAGCAGGGAGTTCTTGACCCAGGCGTACTAACCAGAGAGTTCTTGACCCAGGGGTACTGAGCAGAGAGTTCTTGACCCCGGGGTACTGAGCAGAGAGTTCTTGACTCAGCGGTACTGAGCAGAGAGTTCTTGACCCAGGGGTACTGAGCAGAGAGTTCTTGACCCAGGCGTACTGAGCAGAGAGTCTTTGACCCAGGGGTACTAAGTAGAGAGTTCTTGACCCAGGGGTACTGAGCAGAGAGTTCTTGACCCAGGGGTAGTGAGCAGAGAGTCTTTGACCCAGGGGTACTAAGCAGAGAGTTCTTGACCCAGGGGTACTAAGCAGAGAGTTCTTGACCCAGGCGTACTAACCAGAGAGTTCTTCACCCAGGGGTACTGAGCAGAGAGTTCTTGACCCAGGGGTACTGAGCAAAGAGTTCTTGACCCAGCGGTACTGAGCAGAGAGTTCTTGACCCAGGGGTACTGAGCAGAGAGTTCTTGACCCAGGCGTACTGAGCAGAGAGTCTTTGACCCAGGGGTCCTAAGCAGAGAGTTCTTGAGCCAGGCGTACTGAGCAGAGAGTTCTTGACCCAGGCGTACTGAGCAGAGAGTCTTTGACCCAGGGGTACTAAGCAGAGAGTTCTTGACCCAGGCGTACTAAGCAGAGAGTCTTTGACCCAGGGGTCCTAAGCAGAGAGTTCTTGACCCAGTGGTACTGAGCAGAGAGTTCTTGACCCAGGCGTACTGAGCAGAGAGTCTTTGACCCAGGGGTACTAAGCAGAGAGTTCTTGACCCAGGGGTACTAAGCAGAGAGTTCTTGACCCAGGCGTACTAACCAGAGAGTTCTTGACCCAGGGGTACTGAGCAGAGAGTTCTTGACCCAGGGGTTCTGAGCAGAGAGTTCTTGACCCAGCGGTACTGAGCAGAGAGTTCTTGACCCAGGGGTACTGAGCAGAGAGTTCTTGACCCAGGCGTACTGAGCAGAGAGTCTTTGACCCAGGGGTCCTAAGCAGAGAGTTCTTGAGCCAGGCGTACTGAGCAGAGAGTTCTTCACCCAGGCGTACTGAGCAGAGAGTCTTTGACCCAGGGGTACTAAGCAGAGAGTTACTGACCCAGGCGTACTAAGCAGAGAGTCTTTGACCCAGGGGTCCTAAGCAGAGAGTTCTTGACCCAGGCGTACTGAGCAGAGAGTCTTTGACCCAGGGGTACTAAGCAGAGAGTTCTTGACCCAGGCGTACTAAGCAGAGAGTCTTTGACCCAGGGGTATTGAGCAGAGAGTTCTTGACCCAGGGGTACTGAGCAGAGGGTTCTTGACCCAGGGGTACTGAGCAGAGAGTTCTTGACCCAGGGGTACTGAGCAGAGAGTTCTTGACCCAGGGGAACTGAGCAGAGAGTTCTTGACCCAGCGGTACTGAGCAGAGAGTTCTTGACCCAGGGCTAATGAGCAGAGAATTCTTGACCCAGGGGTACTGGGCAGAGAGTTCTTGACCCAGCGGTACTGAGCAGAGAGTCTTTGACTCAGGGGTACTAAGTAGAGAGTTCTTGAGCCAGGCGTACTGAGCAGAGAGTTCTTGACCTGGGGTACTGAGCAGAGAGTTCTTGACCCAGGGGTACTGAGCAGAGAGTCTTTGACCCAGGGGTACTAAGTAGAGAGTTCTTGACCCAGGGGTACTGAGCAGAGAGTTCTTGACCCAGGGGTAGTGAGCAGAGAGTCTTTGACCCAGGGGTACTAAGCAGAGAGTTCTTGACCCAGGGGTACTAAGCAGAGAGTTCTTGACCCAGGCGCACTAACCAGAGAGTTCTTGAACCAGGGGTACTGAGCAGAGAGTTCTTGACCCAGGGGTACTGAGCAGAGAGTTCTTGACCCAGCGGTACTGAGCAGAGAGTTCTTGACCCAGGGGTACTGAGCAGAGAGTTCTTGACCCAGGCGTACTGAGCAGAGAGTCTTTGACCCAGGGGTCCTAAGCAGAGAGTTCTTGAGCCAGGCGTACTGAGCAGAGAGTTCTTGACCCAGGCGTACTGAGCAGAGAGTCTTTGACCCAGGGGTACTAAGCAGAGAGTTCTTGACCCAGGCGTACTAAGCACAGAGTCTTTGACCCAGGGGTCCTAAGCAGAGAGTTCTTGACCCAGGGGTCCTAAGCAGAGAGTTCTTGAGCCAGGCGTACTGAGCAGAGAGTTCTTGACCCAGGCGTACTGAGCAGAGAGTCTTTGACCCAGGGGTACTAAGCAGAGAGTTCTTGACCCAGGCGTACTAAGCAGAGAGTCTTTGACCCAGGGGTCCTAAGCAGAGAGTTCTTGACCCAGGGGTACTGAGCAGAGAGTTCTTGACCCAGGCGTACTGAGCAGAGAGTTCTTGACCCAGGGGTACTAAGCAGAGAGTTCTTGACCCAGGGGTACTAAGCAGAGAGTTCTTGACCCAGGCGTACTAACCAGAGAGTTCTTGACCCAGGGGTACTGAGCAGAGAGTTCTTGACCCAGGGGTACTGAGCAGAGAGTTCTTGACCCAGCGGTACTGAGCAGAGAGTTCTTGACCCAGGGGTACTCAGCAGAGAGTTCTTGACCCAGGCGTACTGAGCGGAGAGTCTTTGACCCAGGGGTCCTAAGCAGAGAGTTCTTGAGCCAGGCGTACTGAGCAGAGAGTTCTTGACCCAGGCGTACTGAGCAGAGAGTCTTTGACCCAGGGGTACTAAGCAGAGAGTTACTGACCCAGGCGTACTAAGCAGAGAGTCTTTGACCCAGGGGTCCTAAGCAGAGAGTTCTTGACCCAGGCGTACTGAGCAGAGAGTTCTTGACCCAGGCGTACTGAGCAGAGAGTCTTTGACCTAGGGGTACTAAGCAGAGAGTTCTTGACCCAGGCGTACTAAGCAGAGAGTCTTTGACCCAGGGGTCCTAAGCAGAGAGTTCTTGACCCAGGGGTACTGAGCAGAGAGTTCTTGACCCAGGCGTACTGAGCAGAGAGTCTTTGACCCAGGGGTACTAAGCAGAGAGTTCTTGAACCAGGGGTACTAAGCAGAGAGTTCTTGACCCAGGCGTACTAACCAGAGAGTTCTTGACCCAGGGGTACTGAGCAGAGAGTTCTTGACCCAGGGGTACTGAGCAAAGAGTTCTTGACCCAGCGGTACGGAGCAGAGAGTTCTTGACCCAGGGGTACTGAGCAGAGAGTTCTTGACCCAGGCGTACTGAGCAGAGAGTCTTTGACCCAGGGGTCCTAAGCAGAGAGTTCTTGACCCAGGGGTACTGAGCAGAGAATTCTTGACCCAGGGGTACTGAGCAGAGAGTTCTTGACCCAGGCGTACTGAGCAGAAGGTCTTTGACCCAGGGGTACCAAGCAGAGAGTTCTTGACCCAGGGGTACTAAGCAGAGAGTTGTTGACCCAGGCGTACTAACCAGAGAGTTCTTGACCCAGGGGTACTGAGCAGAGAGTTCTTGACCCAGCGGTACTGAGCAGAGAGTTCTTGACCCAGGGGTACTGAGCAGAGAGTTCTTGACCCAGGGGTACTGAGCAGAGAGTCTTTGACCCAGGGGTCCTAAGCAGAGAGTTCTTGACCCAGGGGTACTGAGCAGAGAGTTCTTGACCCAGGCGTACTGAGCAGAGAGTCTTTGACCCAGGCGTACCAAGCAGAGAGTTACTGACCCAGGCGTACTAAGCAGAGAGTCTTTGACCCAGGGGTCCTAAGCAGAGAGTTCTTGACCCAGGCGTACTGAGCAGAGAGTTCTTGACCCAGGCGTACTGAGCAGAGAGTTCTTGACCCGGGAGTACTGAGCAGAGAGTTCTTGACCCAGGGGTACTGAGCATAGAGTACTTGACCCAGGGGTACTGAGCAGAGAGTCTTTGACCCAGGGTACTAAGCAGAGAGTTCTTGACCCAGGGATACTGAGCAGAGAATTCTTCACCCAGGGGTACTGAGCAGAGAGTTCTTGACCCAGGCGTACTGAGCAGAAGGTCTTTGACCCAGGGGTACCAAGCAGAGAGTTCTTGACCCAGGGGTACTAAGCAGAGAGTTGTTGACCCAGGCGTACTAACCAGAGAGTTCTTGACCCAGGGGTACTGAGCAGAGAGTTCTTGACCCAGGCGTACTGAGCAGAGAGTTCTTGACCCAGCGGTACTGAGCAGAGAGTTCTTGACCCAGGGGTACTGAGCAGAGAGTTCTTGACCCAGGCGTACTGAGCAGAGAGTCTTTGACCCAGGGGTACTAAGCAGAGAGTTCTTGACCCAGGGGTACTAAGCAGAGAGTTCTTGACCCAGGCGTACTAACCAAAGAGTTCTTGACCCAGGGGTACTGAGCAGAGAGTTCTTGACCCAGGGGTACTGAGCAGAGAGTTCTTGACCCAGCGGTACTGAGCAGAGAGTTCTTGACCCAGGGGTACTGAGCAGAGAGTTCTTGACCCAGGCGTACTGAGCAGAGAGTCTTTGACCCAGGGGTCCTAAGCGGAGAGTTCTTGAGCCAGGCGTACTGAGCAGAGAGTTCTTGACCCAGGCGTACTGAGCAGAGAGTCTTTGACCCAGGGGTACTAAGCAGAGAGTTACTGACCCAGGCGTACTAAGCAGAGAGTCTTTGACCCAGGGGTCCTAAGCAGAGAGTTCTTGACCCAGGGGTACTGAGCAGAGAGTTCTTGACCCAGGCGTACTGAGCAGAGAGTCTTTGACCCAGGGGTACTAAGCAGAGAGTTCTTGACCCAGGGGTACTAAGCAGAGAGTTCTTGACCCAGGCCTACTAACCAGAGAGTTCTTGACCCAGCGGTACTGAGCAGAGAGTTCTTGACCCAGGGGTACTGAGCAAAGAGTTCTTGACCCAGCGGTACGGAGCAGAGAGTTCTTGACCGAGGGGTACTGAGCAGAGAGTTCTTGACCCAGGCGTACTGAGCAGAGAGTCTTTGACCCAGGGGTCCTAAGCAGAGAGTTCTTGACCCAGGGGTACTGAGCAGAGAATTCTTGACCCAGGGGTACTGAGCAGAGAGTTCTTGACCCAGGCGTACTGAGCAGAAGGTCTTTGACCCAGGGGTACCAAGCAGAGAGTTGTTGACCCAGGGGTACTAACCAGAGAGTTCTTGACCCAGGGGTACTGAGCAGAGAGTTCTTGACCCAGCGGTACTGAGCAGAGAGTTCTTGACCCAGGGGTACTGAGCAGAGAGTTCTTGACCCAGGCGTACTGAGCAGAGAGTCTTTGACCCAGGGGTCCTAAGCAGAGAGTTCTTGACCCAGGGGTACTGAGCAGAGAGTTCTTGACCCAGGCGTACTGAGCAGAGAGTCTTTGACCCAGGCGTACTAAGCAGAGAGTTACTGACCGAGGCGTACTAAGCAGAGAGTGTTTGACCCAGGGGTACTAACCAGAGAGTTCTTGACCCAGGGGTATTGAGCAGAGAGTTCTTGACCCAGGCGTACTGAGCAGAGAGTTCTTGACCCAGGCGTACTGAGCAGAGAGTTCTTGACCCAGGGGTACTGAGCAGAGAGTTCTTGACCCAGGCGTACTGAGCATAGAGTACTTGACCCAGGGGTACTGAGCAGAGAGTCTTTGACCCAGGGTACTAAGCAGAGAGTTCTTGACCCAGGGATACTGAGCAGAGAATTCTTGACCCAGGGGTACTGAGCAGAGAGTTCTTGACCCAGGCGTACTGAGCAGAAGGTCTTTGACCCAGGGGTACCAAGCAGAGGGTTCTTGACCCAGGGTTACTAAGCAGAGAGTTGTTGACCCAGGCGTACTAACCAGAGAGTTCTTGACCCAGGGGTACTGAGCAGAGAGTTCTTGACCCAGGGGTACTGAGCAGAGAGTTCTTGACCCAGCGGTACTGAGCAGAGAGTTCTTGACCCAGGGGTACTGAGCAGAGAGTTCTTGAACCAGGCGTACTGAGCAGAGAGTCTTTGACCCAGGGGTCCTAAGCAGAGAGTTCTTGACCCAGGGGTACTGAGCAGAGAGTTCTTGACCAAGGCGTACTGAGCAGAGAGTCTTTGACCCAGGGGTACTAAGCAGAGAGTTCTTGACCCAGGCGTACCAAGCAGATAGTCCTTGACCTGGCGGTACTGAGCAGGGAGTTACTGAGCCAGAGGTACTGAGCAGAGAGTTCTTGACCCAGGGGTACTGAGCAGAGAGTTCTTGACCCAGGGGTACTGAGCAGAGAGTTCTTGACCCAGGGGTACTGAGCAGAGAGTTCTTGACCCAGGGGTACTGAGCAGAGAGTTCTTGACCCAGGGGTACTGAGCAGAGAGTTCTTGACCCAGGGGTACTGAGCAGACAGTTCTTGACCCACGGGTACTGAGCAGAGAGTTCTTGACCAAGGCGTACTGAGCAGAGAGTTCTTGACCAAGGGGTACTAAGCAGAGAGTTCTTGACCGAGGGGTACTGAGCGGAGAGTTCTTGACCCAGGCGTACTGAGCAGAGAGTTCTTGACCCAGGGGTACTGAGCAGAGAGTCTTTGACCCAGGGGTCCTGAGCAGAGAGTTCTTGACCCAGGGGTACTAAGCAGAGAGTTGTTGACCCAGGCGTACTAACCAGAGAGTTCTTGACCCAGGGGTACTGAGCAGAGAGTTCTTGACCCAGGGGTACTGAGCAGAGAGTTCTTGACCCAGGCGTACTGAGCAGAGAGTCTTTGACCCAGGGGTACTAAGCAGAGAGTTCTTGACCCAGGGGTACTGAGCAGAGAGTTCTTGACCCAGCGGTGCTGAGCAGAGAGTTCTTGACCCAGGGGTACTGAGCAGAGAGTTCTTGACCCAGGCGTACTGAGCAGAGAGTCTTTGACCCAGGGGTCCTAAGCAGAGAGTTCTTGACCCAGGGGTACTGAGCAGAGAGTTCTTGACCCAGGCGTACTGAGCAGACGGTCTTTGACCCAGGGGTACTGAGCAGAGAGTTCTTGACCGAGGCGTACTGAGCAGAGAGTCTTTGACCCAGGGGTCCTAAGCAGAGAGTTCTTGACCCAGGCGTACTAAGCAGAGAGTCCTTGACCCGGCGGTACTGAGCAGGGAGTTCTTGAGCCAGAGGTACTGAGCAAAGAGTTCTTGACCCAGGCGTACTGAGCAGAGATTTCTTGACCCAGGGGTACTGAGCAGAGAGTTCTTGACCCAGGGGTACTGAGCAGAGAGTTCTTGACCCAGGGGTACTGAGCAGAGAGTTCTTGACCCACGGGTACTGAGCAGAGAGTTCTTGACCCAGGCGTACTGAGTAGAGAGTTCTTGACCCAGGGGTACTAAGCAGAGAGTTGTTGACCGAGGGGTACTGAGCGGAGAGTTCTTGACCCAAGCGTACTGAGCACAGAGTTCTTGACCCAGGGGTACTGAGCAGAGAGTCTTTGACCCAGGGGTCCTGAGCAGAGAGTTCTTGACCCAGGCGTACTGACCAGAGAGTTCTTGACCCAGGGGTACTGAGCAGAGAGTTCTTGACCCAGGGGTACTGAGCAGACAGTTCTTGACCCACGGGTACTGAGCAGTGAGTTCTTGACCCAGGGGTACTGAGCAGAGAGTTCTTGACCCAGGCGTACTGAGCAGACAGTTCTTGACCCAGGCGTACTGAGCAGAGAGTCCTTGACCCAGGGGTACTGAGCAGAGAGTTCTTGACCCAGGGGTACTGAGCAGAGAGTTCTTGACCCAGGGGTACTGAGCAGAGAGTTCTTGACCCAGGCGTACTGAGCAGATAGTTCTTGACCCAGGCGTACTGAGCAGAGAGTCCTTGACCTAGGGGTACTGAGCAGAGAGTTCTTGACCCAGGCGTACTGAGCAGAGAGTTCTTGACCCAGGGGTACTGAGCAGAGAGTTCTTCACCCAGGGGTACTGAGTAGAGTGTTCTTGACCCAGGCGTACTAAGCAGAGAGTCTTTGACCCAGGGGTCCTGGGCAGAGAGTTCTTGACCCATGGCTACTGAGCAGAGAGTTCTTGAACCGGGGGTACTGAGCAGAGAGTTCTTGACCCAGGGGTACTGAGCAGAGAGTTCTTGACCCAGGGGTACTGAGCAGAGAGTTCTTGACCCAGGGGTACTTAGCAAGGAGTTCTTGACCCAGGGGTACTGAGCAGAGAGTTCTTGACCCAGGGGTACTGAGCAAAAAGTTCTTGACCCAGGGGTACTGAGCAGAGAGTTCTTGACCCAGGGGTACTGAGCAGAGAGTTCTTGACCCAGGGGTACTGAGCAGAGAGTTCTTGACCCAGGGGTACTGAGCAAAGAGTTCTTGACCCAGGCGTACTGACCAGAGAGTTCTTGAGCCAGGGGTACTAAGCAGAGAGTTCTTGACCCAGGGGTACTGAGCAGAGAGTTCTTGACCCAGGGGTACTTAGCAAGGAGTTCTTGACCCAGGGGTACTGAGCAGAGAGTTCTTGACCCAGGGGTACTGAGCAAAAAGTTCTTGACCCAGGGGTACTGAGCAGAGAGTCCTTGACCCAGGGGTACTGAGCAGAGAGTTCTTGACCCAGGCGTACTGAGCAGAGAGTTCTTGACCCAGGGGTACTGAGCAGAGAGTTCTTCACCCAGGGGTACTGAGTAGAGTGTTCTTGACCCAGGCGTACTAAGCAGAGAGTCTTTGACCCAGGGGTCCTGGGCAGAGAGTTCTTGACCCATGGCTACTGAGCAGAGAGTTCTTGAACCGGGGGTACTGAGCAGAGAGTTCTTGACCCAGGCGTACTGAGCAGAGAGTTCTTGACCCAGGGGTACTGAGCAGAGAGTTCTTGACCCAGCGGTACAGAGCAGAGAGTTCTTGACCCAGGCGTACTGACCAGAGAGTTCTTGACCCAGGGGTACTGAGCAGAGAGTTCTTGACCCAGGCGTACTGAGCAGAGAGTTCTTGACCCAGGGGTACTGAGCAGAGAGTTCTTGACCCAGGGGTACTGAGCAGAGAGTTCTTGACCCAGGCGTACTGACCAGAGAGTTCTTGACCCAGGCGTACTGAGCAGAGAGTTCTTGACCCAGGGGTACTAAGCAGAGAGTCTTTGACCCAGGGGTACTGAGCAGACAGTTCTTGACCCAGGGGTACTGAGCAGAGAGTCCTTGACCCAAGGGTACTGAGCAGAGAGTTCTTGACCCAGGGGTACTGAGCAGAGAGTTCTTGACCCAGGGGTACTGAGCAGAGAGTTCTTGACCCAGGGGTACTGAGCAGAGAGTTCTTGACCCAGGCGTACTGAGCAGAGAGTTCTTGACCCAGGGGTACTGGGCAGAGAGTTCTTGACCCAGGGGTACTGAGCAGAGAGTTCTTGACCCAGGGGTACTGAGCAGAGAGTTCTTCACCCAGGGGTACTGAGTAGAGTGTTCTTGACCCAGGCGTACTGAGCAGAGAGTCTTTGACCCAGGGGTCCTGGGCAGAGAGTTCTTGACCCAGGGCTACTGAGCAGAGAGTTCTTGAACCAGGGGTACTGAGCAGAGAGTTCTTGACCCAGGGGTACTGAGCAAGGAGTTCTTGACCTAGGGGTACTGAGCAGAGAGTTCTTCACCCAGGGGTACTGAGCAGGGAGTTCTTGACCCAAGCGTACTGAGCAGAGAGTTCTTGACCCAGGGGTACTGAGCAGAGAGTTCTTGACCCAGGGGTACTGAGCAGAGAGTTCTTGACCCAGGGGTACTGAGCAGAGACTTCTTGACCCAGGGGTACTGAGCAGAGAGTTCTTGACCCAGGGGTACTGAGCAGAGAGTTCTTGACCCAGGGGTACTGAGCAGAGAGTTCTTGACCCAGGGGTACTGAGCAGAGAGTTCTTGACCCAGGGGTACTGAGCAGAGAGTTCTTGACCCAGGGGTACTGAGCAGACAGTTCTTGACCCACGGGTACTGAGCAGAGAGTTCTTGACCCAGGGGTACTGAGCAGAGAGTCTTTGACCCAGGGGTCCTGAGCAGAGAGTTCTTCACCCAGGCGTACTGACCAGAGAGTTCTTGACCCAGGGGTACCGAGCAGAGAGTTCTTGACCCAGGCGTACCGAGCAGAGAGTTCTTGACCCAGGCGTATTGAGCAGAGAGTTCTTGACCCAGGGGTACTGAGCACAGAGTCTTTGACCCACGCGTACTAACCAGAGAGTTCTTGACCCAGGGGTACTGAGCAGAGAGTTCTTGACCCAGGCGTACTGAGCAGACAGTTCTTGACCCACGGGTACTGAGCAGGGAGTTCTTGACCCAGGGGTACTGAGCAGAGAGTTCTTGACCCAGGGGTACTGAGCAGACAGTTCTTGACCCAGGGGTACTGAGCAGAGAGTCCTTGACCCAGGGGTACTGAGCAGAGAGTTCTTGACCCAGGGGTACTGAGCAGAGAGTTCTTGACCCAGGGGTACTGAGCAGAGAGTTCTTGACCCAGGCGTACTGAGCAGAGAGTTCTTGACCCAGGGGTACTGAGCAGAGAGTTCTTCACCCAGGGGTACTGAGTAGAGTGTTCTTGACCCAGGCGTACTAAGCAGAGAGTCTTTGACCCAGGGGTCCTGGGCATAGAGTTCTTGACCCATGGCTACCGAGCAGAGAGTTCTTGAACCGGGGGTACTGAGCAGAGAGTTCTTGACCCAGGGGTACTGAGCAGAGAGTTCTTGACCCAGGGGTACTGAGCAGAGAGTTCTTGACCCAGGGGTACTTAGCAAGGAGTTCTTGACCCAGGCGTACTGAGCAGAGAGTTCTTGACCCAGGGGTACTGAGCAGAGAGTTCTTCACCCAGGGGTACTGAGTAGAGTGTTCTTGACCCAGGCGTACTAAGCAGAGAGTCTTTGACCCAGGGGTCCCGGGCAGAGAGTTCTTGACCCATGGCTACTGAGCAGAGAGTTCTTGAACCGGGGGTACTGAGCAGAGAGTTCTTGACCCAGGGGTACTGAGCAGAGAGTTCTTGACCCAGGGGTACTGAGCAGAGAGTTCTTGACCCAGGGGTACTTAGCAAGGAGTTCTTGACCCAGGCGTACTGAGCAGAGAGTTCTTGACCCAGGGGTACTGAGCAAAGAGTTCTTGACCCAGGGGTACTGAGCAGAGAGTTCTTGACCCAGGGGTACTGAGCAGAGAGCTCTTGACCCAGGCGTACTGCCCAGAGAGTTCTTGACCCAGGGGTACTGAGCAGAGAGTTCTTGACCCAGGCGTACTGAGCAGAGAGTTCTTGACCCAGGGGTACTGAGCAGAGAGTTCTTGACCCAGGGGTACTGAGCAGAGAGTTCTTGACCGAGGCGTACTGACCAGAGAGTTCTTGACCCAGGCGTACTGAGCAGAGAGTTCTTGACCCAGGGGTACTGAGCAGAGAGTCTTTGACCCAGGGGTACTGAGCAGACAGTTCTTGACCCAGGGGTACTGAGCAGAGAGTCCTTGACCCAAGGGTACTGAGCAGAGAGTTCTTGACCCAGGGGTACTGAGCAGAGAGTTCTTGACCCAGGGGTACTGAGCAGAGAGTTCTTCACCCAGGGGTACTGAGTAGAGTGTTCTTGACCCAGGCGTACTGAGCAGAGAGTCTTTGACCCAGGGGTCCTGGGCAGAGAGTTCTTGACCCAGGGCTACTGAGCAGAGAGTTCTTGAACTAGGGGTACTGAGCAGAGAGTTCTTGACCCAGGGGTACTGAGCAGAGAGTTCTTGACCTAGGGGTACTGAGCAGAGAGTTCTTCACCCAGGGGTACTGAGCAGGGAGTTCTTGACCCAAGCGTACTGAGCAGAGAGTTCTTGACCCAGGGGTACTGAGCAGAGAGTTCTTGACCCAGGCGTACTGAGCAGAGAGTTCTTGACCCAGGGGTACTGAGCAGAGAGTTCTTGACCCAGCGGTACAGAGCAGAGAGTTCTTGACCCAGGCGTACTGACCAGAGAGTTCTTGACCCAGGGGTACTGAGCAGAGAGTTCTTGACCCAGGCGTACTGAGCAGAGAGTTCTTGACCCAGGGGTACTGAGCAGAGAGTTCTTGACCCAGCGGTACAGAGCAGAGAGTTCTTGACCCAGGCGTACTGACCAGAGAGTTCTTGACCCAGGGGTACTGAGCAGAGAGTTCTTGACCCAGGCGTACTGAGCAGAGAGTTCTTGACCCAGGGGTACTGAGCAGAGAGTTCTTGACCCGGGGGTACTGAGCAGAGAGTTCTTGACCCAGGCGTACTGACCAGAGAGTTCTTGACCCAGGCGTACTGAGCAGAGAGTTCTTGACCCAGGGGTACTAAGCAGAGAGTCTTTGACCCAGGGGTACTGAGCAGACAATTCTTGACCCAGGGGTACTGAGCAGAGAGTCCTTGACCCAAGGGTACTGAGCAGAGAGTTCTTGACCCAGGGGTACTGAGCAGAGAGTTCTTGACCCAGGGGTACTGGGCAGAGAGTTCTTGACCCAGGGGTACTGAGCAGAGAGTTCTTGACCCAGGGGTACTGAGCAGAGAGTTCTTGACCCAGGCGTACTGACCAGAGAGTTCTTGACCCAGGCGTACTGAGCAGAGAGTTCTTGACCCAGGGGTACTAAGCAGAGAGTCTTTGACCCAGGGGTACTGAGCAGACAGTTCTTGACCCAGGGGTACTGAGCAGAGAGTCCTTGACCCAAGGGTACTGAGCAGAGAGTTCTTGACCCAGGGGTACTGAGCAGAGAGTTCTTGACCCAGGGGTACTGGGCAGAGAGTTCTTGACCCAGGGGTACTGAGCAGAGAGTTCTTGACCCAGGGGTACTGAGCAGAGAGTTCTTCACCCAGGGGTACTGAGTAGAGTGTTCTTGACCCAGGCGTACTGAGCAGAGAGTCTTTGACCCAGGGGTCCTGGGCAGAGAGTTCTTGACCCAGGGCTACTGAGCAGAGAGTTCTTGAACCAGGGGTACTGAGCAGAGAGTTCTTGACCCAGGGGTACTGAGCAAGGAGTTCTTGACCTAGGGGTACTGAGCAGAGAGTTCTTCACCCAGGGGTACTGAGCAGGGAGTTCTTGACCCAAGCGTACTGAGCAGAGAGTTCTTGACCCAGGGGTACTGAGCAGAGAGTTCTTGACCCAGGGGTACTGAGCAGAGAGTTCTTGACCCAGGGGTACTGAGCAGAGAGTTCTTGACCCAGGGGTACTGAGCAGAGAGTTCTTGACCCAGGGGTACTGAGCAGAGAGTTCTTGACCCAGGGGTACTGAGCAGAGAGTTCTTGACCCAGGGGTACTGAGCAGAGAGTTCTTGACCCAGGGGTACTGAGCAGAGAGTTCTTGACCCAGGGGTACTGAGCAGACAGTTCTTGACCCACGGGTACTGAGCAGAGAGTTCTTGACCCAGGCGTACTGAGCAGAGAGTTCTTGACCCAGGGGTACTAAGCACAGAGTTCTTGACCGAGGGGTACTGAGCGGAGAGTTCTTGACCCAAGCGTACTGAGCAGAGAGTTCTTGACCCAGGGGTACTGAGCAGAGAGTCTTTGACCCAGGGGTCCTGAGCAGAGAGTTCTTGACCCAGGCGTACTGACCAGAGAGTTCTTGACCCAGGGGTACTGAGCAGAGAGTTCTTGACCCAGGCGTACCGAGCAGAGAGTTCTTGACCCAGGCGTATTGAGCAGAGAGTTCTTGACCCAGGGGTACTGAGCACAGAGTCTTTGACCCACGCGTACTAACCAGAGAGTTCTTGACCCAGGGGTACTGAGCAGAGAGTTCTTGACCCAGGCGTACTGAGCAGACAGTTCTTGACCCACGGGTACTGAGCAGGGAGTTCTTGACCCAGGGGTACTGAGCAGAGAGTTCTTGACCCAGGGGTACTGAGCAGACAGTTCTTGACCCAGGGGTACTGAGCAGAGAGTCCTTGACCCAGGGGTACTGAGCAGAGAGTTCTTGACCCAGGGGTACTGAGCAGAGAGTTCTTGACCCTGGGGTACTGAGCAGAGAGTTCTTGACCCAGGCGTACTGAGCAGAGAGTTCTTGACCCAGGGGTCCTAAGCAGAGAGTTCTTCACCGATGGGTACTGAGTAGAGTGTCCTTGACCCAGGCGTACTAAGCAGAGAGTCTTTGACCCAGGGGTCCTGGGCATAGAGTTCTTGACCCATGGCTACCGAGCAGAGAGTTCTTGAACCGGGGGTACTGAGCAGAGAGTTCTTGACCCAGGCGTACTGAGCAGAGAGTTCTTGACCCAGGGGTACTGAGCAGAGAGTTCTTGACCCAGGGGTACTTAGCAAGGAGTTCTTGACCCAGGCGTACTGAGCAGAGAGTTCTTGACCCAGGGGTACTGAGCAGAGAGTTCTTCACCCAGGGGTACTGAGTAGAGTGTTCTTGACCCAGGCGTACTAAGCAGAGAGTCTTTGACCCAGGGGTCCCGGGCAGAGAGTTCTTGACCCATGGCTACTGAGCAGAGAGTTCTTGAACCGGGGGTACTGAGCAGAGAGTTCTTGACCCAGGGGTACTGAGCAGAGAGTTCTTGACCCAGGGGTACTGAGCAGAGAGTTCTTGACCCAGGGGTACTTAGCAAGGAGTTCTTGACCCAGGCGTACTGAGCAGAGAGTTCTTGACCCAGGGGTACTGAGCAAAGAGTTCTTGACCCAGGGGTACTGAGCAGAGAGTTCTTGACCCAGGGGTACTGAGCAGAGAGTTCTTGACCCAGGCGTACTGACCAGAGAGTTCTTGACCCAGGGGTACTGAGCAGAGAGTTCTTGACCCAGGCGTACTGAGCAGAGAGTTCTTGACCCAGGGGTACTGAGCAGAGAGTTCTTGACCCAGGGGTACTGAGCAGAGAGTTCTTGACCGAGGCGTACTGACCAGAGAGTTCTTGACCCAGGCGTACTGAGCAGAGAGTTCTTGACCCAGGGGTACTGAGCAGAGAGTCTTTGACCCAGGGGTACTGAGCAGACAGTTCTTGACCCAGGGGTACTGAGCAGAGAGTCCTTGACCCAAGGGTACTGAGCAGAGAGTTCTTGACCCAGGGGTACTGAGCAGAGAGTTCTTGACCCAGGGGTACTGAGCAGAGAGTTCTTGACCCAGGGGTACTGAGCAGAGAGTTCTTGACCCAGGGGTACTGAGCAGAGAGTTCTTCACCCAGGGGTACTGAGTAGAGTGTTCTTGACCCAGGCGTACTGAGCAGAGAGTCTTTGACCCAGGGGTCCTGGGCAGAGAGTTCTTGACCCAGGGCTACTGAGCAGAGAGTTCTTGAACTAGGGGTACTGAGCAGAGAGTTCTTGACCCAGGGGTACTGAGCAGAGAGTTCTTGACCTAGGGGTACTGAGCAGAGAGTTCTTCACCCAGGGGTACTGAGCAGGGAGTTCTTGACCCAAGCGTACTGAGCAGAGAGTTCTTGACCCAGGGGTACTGAGCAGAGAGTTCTTGACCCAGGGGTACTGAGCAGAGAGTTCTTGACCCAGGGGTACTGAGCAGAGAGTTCTTGACCCAGGGGTACTGAGCAGAGAGTTCTTGACCCAGGGGTACTGAGCAGAGAGTTCTTGACCCAGGGGTACTGAGCAGAGAGTTCTTGACCCAGGGGTACTGAGCAGAGAGTTCTTGACCCAGGGGTACTGAGCAGACAGTTCTTGACCCACGGGTACTGAGCAGAGAGTTCTTGACCCAGGCGTACTGAGCAGAGAGTTCTTGACCCAGGGGTACTAAGCAGAGAGTTCTTGACCGAGGGGTACTGGGCGGAGAGTTCTTGACCCAAGCGTACTGAGCAGAGAGTTCTTGACCCAGGGGTACTGAGCAGAGAGTTCTTGACCCAGGCGTACTGAGCAGAGAGTTCTTGACCCAGGGGTCCTGAGCAGAGAGTTCTTGACCCAGGCGTACTGACCAGAGAGTTCTTGACCCAGGGGTACTGAGCAGAGAGTTCTTGACCCAGGCGTACCGAGCAGAGAGTTCTTGACCCAGGCGTATTGAGCAGAGAGTTCTTGACCCAGGGGTACTGAGCACAGAGTCTTTGACCCAGGGGTCCTGAGCAGAGAGTTCTTGACCCAGGGGTACTGAGCAGAGAGTTCTTGACCCAGGCGTACTGAGCAGACAGTTCTTGACCCACGGGTACTGAGCAGGGAGTTCTTGACCCAGGGGTCCTGAGCAGAGAGTTCTTGACCCAGGCGTACTGAGCAGACAGTTCTTGACCCAGGGGTACTGAGCAGAGAGTCCTTGAGCCAGGGGTACTGAGCAGAGAGTTCTTGACCCAGGGGTACTGAGCAGAGAGTTCTTGACCCAGGGGTACTGAGCAGAGAGTTCTTGACCCAGGCGTACTGAGCAGAGAGTTCTTGACCCAGGGGTACTGAGCAGAGAGTTCTTCACCCAGGGGTACTGAGTAGAGTGTTCTTGACCCAGGCGTACTAAGCAGAGAGTCTTTGACCCAGGGGTCCTGGGCAGAGAGTTCTTGACCCATGGCTACTGAGCAGAGAGTTCTTGAACCGGGGGTACTGAGCAGAGAGTTCTTGACCCAGGGGTACTGAGCAGAGAGTTCTTGACCCAGGGGTACTGAGCAGAGAGTTCTTGACCCAGGGGTACTTAGCAAGGAGTTCTTGACCCAGGCGTACTGAGCAGAGAGTTCTTGACCCAGGGGTACTGAGCAGAGAGTTCTTGACCCAGGCGTACTGACCAGAGAGTTCTTGAGCCAGGGGTACTAAGCAGAGAGTTCTTGACCCAGGGGTACTGAGCAGAGAGTTCTTGACCCAGGGGTACTGAGCAGAGAGTTCTTGAACCGGGGGTACTGAGCAGAGAGTTCTTCACCCAGGGGTACTGAGTAGAGTGTTCTTGACCCAGGGGTACTGAGCAGAGAGGTTTTCACCCAGGGGTACTGAGCAGAGAGTTCTTGACCCAGGGGTACTGAGCAGAGAGTTCTTGACCCAGGGGTACTGAGCAGAGAGTTCTTGACCCAGGGGTACTTAGCAAGGAGTTCTTGACCCAGGCGTACTGAGCAGAGAGTTCTTGACCCAGGGGTACTGAGCAGAGAGTTCTTGACCCAGGCGTACTGACCAGAGAGTTCTTGAGCCAGGGGTACTAAGCAGAGAGTCTTTGACCCAGGGGTCCTGGGCAGAGAGTTCTTGACCCATGGCTATTGAGCAGAGAGTTCTTGAACCGGGGGTACTGAGCAGAGAGTTCTTCACCCAGGGGTACTGCGTAGAGTGTTCTTGACCCAGGGGTACTGAGCAGAGAGTTCTTCACCCACGGGTACTGAGTAGAGTGTTCTTGACCCAGGCGTACTAAGCAGAGAGTCTTTGACCCAGGGGTCCTGGGCAGAGAGTTCTTGACCCATGGCTACTGAGCAGAGAGTTCTTGAACCGGGGGTACTGAGGAGAGAGTTCTTGACCCAGGGGTACTGAGCAGAGAGTTCTTGACCTAGGGGTACCGAGCAGAGAGTTCTTGACCCAGGGGTACTGAGCAAGGAGTTCTTGACCCAGGCGTACTGAGCAGAGAGTTCTTGACCCAGGGGTACTGAGCAGAGAGTTCTTGACCCAGGGGTACTGAGCAGAGAGTTCTTGACCCAGGGGTACTGAGCAGAGAGTTCTTGACCCAGGGGTACTGAGCAGAGAGTTCTTGACCCAGGGGTACTGAGCAGAGAGTTCTTGACCCAGGGGTACTGACCAGAGAGTTCTTGAGCCAGGGGTACTAAGCAGAGAGTTCTTGACCCAGGGGTACTGAGCAGAGAGTTCTTGACCCAGGGGTACCGAGCAGAGAGTTCTTGACCCAGGGGTACTGAGCAGACAGTTCTTGACCCATGGGTACTGAGCAGAGAGTTCTTGACCCAGGCGTACTGACCAGAGAGTTCTTGACCCAGGGGTACTGAGCAGAGAGTTCTTCACCCAGGGGTACTGAGCAGAGAGTTCTTGACCCAGGGGTACTGAGCAGAGAGTTCTTGACCCAGGGGTGCTGAGCAGAGAGTTCTTGACCCAGGCGTACTGACCAGAGAGTTCTTGACCCAGGCGTACTGAGCAGAGAGTTCTTGACCCAGGGGTACTGAGCAGAGAGTCTTTGACCCAGGGGTACTGAGCAGACAGTTCTTGACCCAGGGGTACTGAGCAGAGAGTCCTTGACCCAAGGGTACTGAGCAGAGAGTTCTTGACCCAGGGGTACTGAGCAGAGAGTTCTTGACCCAGGGGTACTGAGCAGAGAGTTCTTGACCCAGGCGTACTGACCAGAGAGTTCTTGACCCAGGCGTACTGAGCAGAGAGTTCTTGACCCAGGGGTACTGAGCAGAGAGTCTTTGACCCAGGGGTACTGAGCAGACAGTTCTTGACCCAGGGGTACTGAGCAGAGAGTCCTTGACCCAAGGGTACTGAGCAGAGAGTTCTTGACCCAGGGGTACTGAGCAGAGAGTTCTTGACCCAGGGGTACTGAGCAGAGAGTTCTTGACCCAGGCGTACTGAGCAGAGAGTTCTTCACCCAGGGGTACTAGGTAGAGTGTTCTTGACCCAGGCGTACTGAGCAGAGAGTCTTTGACCCAGGGGTCCTGGGCAGAGAGTTCTTGACCCAGGGCTACTGAGCAGAGAGTTCTTGAACCAGGGGTACTGAGCAGAGAGGTTTTCACCCAGGGGTACTGAGCAGAGAGTTCTTGACCTAGGGGTACTGAGCAGAGAGTTCTTCACCCAGGGGTACTGAGCAGGGAGTTCTTGACCCAAGCGTACTGAGCAGAGAGTTCTTGACCCAGGCGTACTGAGCAGAGAGTTCTTGACCCAGGGGTACTGAGCAAAGAGTTCTTGACCCAGGGGTACTGAGCAGAGAGTTCTTGACCCAGGGGTACTGAGCAGAGAGTTCTTGACCCAGGGGTACTGAGCAGAGAGTTCTTGACCCAGGCGTACTGACCAGAGAGTTCTTGAGCCAGGGGTACTAAGCAGAGAGTTCTTGACCCAGGGGTACTGAGCGAAGAGTCCTTGACCCAAGGGTACTGAGCAGAGAGTTCTTGACCTAGGGGTACTGAGCAGAGAGTTCTTGACCTAGGGGTACTGAGCAGAGAGTTCTTGACCCAGGGGTACTGAGCAGAGAGTTCTTGACCCAGGCGTACTGAGCAGAGAGTCTTTGACCCAGGGGTACTGAGCAGAGAGTTCTTGACCCAGGGATACTGAGCAGAGAGTTCTTGACCCAGGGGTACTGAGCAGAGAGTCTTTGACCCAGGGGTAGTGAGGAGAGAGTTCTTGACCCAGGGGTACTGAGCAGAGAGTTCTTGACCCAGGGGTACTGAGCAGAGAGTTCTTGACCCAGGGGTACTGAGCAGAGAGTTCTTGACCCAGGGGTACTGAGCGGAGAGTTCTTGACCCAGGGGTACTCAGCAGAGAGTCTTTGACCCAGGGGTACAAAGCAGAGAGTTCTTGACCCAGGGGTACTGAGCAGAGAGTTCTTGACCCAGGCGTACTGAGCAGAGAGTTCTTGACCCAGGGGTACTGAGCAGAGAGTTCTTGACCCAGGGGTACTAAGCAGAGAGTTCTTGACCCAGGGGTCCTAAGCAGAGAGTTCTTGACCCAGGGGTACTGAGCAGAGAGTTCTTGACCCAAGGGTTCTGAGCAGAGAGTCTTTGACCCACGGGTACTAAGCAGAGAGTTCTTGACCCAGGGGTACTGAGCAGAGAGTTCTTGACCCAGGGGTACTGAGCAGAGAGTTCTTGACCCAGGCGTACTGAGCAGAGAGTTCTTGACGTAGGGGTACTGAGCAGAGAGTTCTTGACCCAGAGGTACTGAGCAGAGAGTTCTTGACCCAGGGGTACTGAGCACAGAGTTCTTGACCCATGGGTACTAAGCAGAGAGTTCTTGACCCAGGGATACTAAGCAGAGAGTTCTGGACCCAGGGGTCCTGAGCAGCGAGTTTTTGACCCAGAGGTACTGAGCAGAGAGTTCTTGACCCAGGCGTACTAAGCAGAAGGTTCTTGACCCAAGGGGTACTGAGCAGAGATTTCTTGACCCAGGGGTACTAACCAGAGAGTTCTTGACCCAGGCGTACTCAGCAGAGAGACTCTGACCCAGGGGTACTGAGCAGAGGGTTCTTGACCCAGGCGTACTGAGCAGAGACTTCCTGACCCAGGCGTACTGAGCAGAGAGTTCTTGACCCAAGGGTACTGAGCAGAGGGTTCTTGACCCGGGGGTACTGAGCAGAGAGTTCTCGACCCAGGGGCACTGAGCAGAGAGTTCTTGACCCAGGGGTACTGAGCAGAGAGTTCTTGACCCAGGCGTACTGAGCAGAGAGTTCTTGACCAAGGCGTACTGAGCAGAGAGTTCTTGACCCAGGGGTACTGAGCAGAGAGTTCTTGACCCAAGGGTACTGAGCAGAGAGTCTTTGACCCAGGGGTACAAAGCACAGAGTTCTTGACCCAGGGGTACTGAGCAGAGGGTTCTTGACCCAGGGGTACTGAGCAGAGAGTTCTTGACCCAGGGGTACTGAGCAGAGAGTTCTTGACCCAGGGGTACTGAGCAGAGAGTCTTTGACCCAGGGGTACAAAGCAGAGAGTTCTTGACCCAGGGGTACTGAGCAGAGAGTTCTTGACCCAGGCGTACTGAGCAGAGAGTCTTTCACCCAGGGGTACTGAGCAGAGAGTTCTTGAGCCAGGGGTACTAAGCAGAGAGTTCTTGACCCAGGGGTCCTAAGCAGAGAGTTCTTGACCCAGCGGTACTGAGCAGAGAGTTCTTGACCCAGGGGTACTGAGCAGAGAGTCTTTGACCCAGGGGTACTAAGCAGAGAGTTCTTGACCCAGGGGTACTGAGCAGAGAGTTCTTGACCCAGGGGTACTGAGCAGAGAGTTCTTGACCCAGGCGTACTGAGCAGAGAGTTCTTGACCCAGGCGTACTGAGCAGAGAGTTCTTGACGTAGGGGTATTGAGCAGAGAGTTCTTCACCCAGGGGTACTGAGCAGAGAGTGCTTGACCCAGGGGTACTGAGCAGAGAGTTCTTGACCCAGGGGTACTGAGCAGAGAGTTCTTGACCCAGGGGTACTGAGCAGAGAGTTCTTGACCCATGGGTACTAAGCAGAGAGTTCTTGACCCAGGGATACTAAGCTGAGAGTTCTTGACCCAGGGGTCCTGAGCAGCGAGTTTTTGACCCCAGGGGTACTGAGCAGAGAGTTCTTGACCCAGGCGTACTAAGCAGAAGGTTCTTGACCCAGGGGTACTGAGCAGAGATTTCTTGACCCAGGGGTACTGACCGGAGAGTTCTTGACCCAGGCGTACTCAGCAGAGAGTCTCTGACCCAGGGGTACTGAGCATAGGGTTCTTGACCCAGGCGTACTGAGCAGAGACTTCTTGACCCAGGGGTACTGAGCAGAGAGTTCTTGACCCAGGTGTACTGAGCAGAGAGTTCTTGACCCAGGTGTACTGAGCAGAGGGTTCTTGACCCAGGGGTACTGAGCAGAGAGTTCTTGACCCTGGGGTACTGAGCAGAGAGTTCTTGACCCAGGCGTACTGAGCAGAGAGTTCTTGACCCAGCGGTACTGAGCAGAGAGTTCTTGACCCAGGCGTACTGAGCAGAGAGTTCTTGACCCAGGGGTACTGAGCAGAGAGTTCTTGACCCAGGGGTACTGAGCAGACAGTTCTTGACCCAGGGGTACTGAGCAGAGAGGTCTTGACCCAGGCGTACTGAGCAGAGAGTTCCCGACCCAGGCGTACTGAGCAGAGAGTTCTTGACCCAGGGGTACTGAGCAGAGAGTTCTTGACCCAGGGGTACTGAGCAGAGAGTTCTTGACCCAGGCGGACTGAGCAGACATTTCTTGACCCAGGGGTACTGAGCAGAGAGTTCTTGACCCAGGCGTACTGAGCAGAGAGTTCTTGACCCAGGGGTACTGAGCAAAGAGTTCTTGACCCAGGGGTACTGAGCAGAGAGTTCTTGACCCAGGGGTACTGAGCAGAGAGTTCTTGACCCAGGCGTACTGAGCAGAGAGTTCTTGACCCAGGGGTACTGAGCAGACAGTTCTTGACCCAGGGGTACTGAGCAGAGGGCTCTTGACCCAGGGGTACTGAGCAGAGAGTTCTTGACCCAGGGGTACTGAGCAGAGCGTTCTTGACCCAGGGGTACTGAGCAGAGGGTTCTTGACCCAGGGGTACTAAGCAGAGAGTTCTTGACCCAGGGGTACTGAGCAGAGAGTTCTTGACCCAGCGGCACTGAGCAGAGAGTTTTTGACCCAGGACATCGCTAAGTTGTTTGAGTTCCATACAAGTCTCATATTACGCCCCCCCGCTGCCCCCCGTGCGGTGACACGCGGTCGTGTCAAGCGATGATTGCGATCAAGGAGATTGCGCAGGCACCCGCATGCACAGCCAAAGAAAAGAGATCAAGGCTGATCACGGACCGGAGCAACCGGCCCTAGGCGCCTTTCACCAAAGTCTGTTGCAGAATTGTGAACACTGAGGCCTGCACAGCAATAAGCAATGTTGCCCGCTCAGACTGGGCCAGCCACACATGACGAATGCACGACTTGTATGCCCGCTCAGACTGGGCCAGCCATGCTATGAACCGCTGAAATCAGACCATTGTCGTACTGTGGTGTAGCTTAGACAACATCCCCTCGTGCGGTGACATGTGGATCTGTCAAGTGAGGACTGCGATCAAAGATGGGACGATTGCTCACTACCCGCATGCACTGCAGGACATTCGACGGTGGTGTCTCTTGGACATACATCACGTCTCAAAACGTCAAACAGATCCCCTCCTCCCCCGACCCCCCCCCCCCGCCCGCCCCAACAGAACGATGGGGCAGGGGAGGGTTGGCAGCACCCGACCCCTGACAGTGTGTCCCAGGCACGTCGTCGCCCCTGAAATGCCCAGTCATTCCCAGTGTCATTCTTATGCGCAGGGGGCTGAGGGTTGGCTGCACCCAACACCAAAAAGGTGTGTCACTGGCATCCCGTCACCCCGGATGCCCCATAGGGCCAGTGCCAGAAAACAAAAACGAGGCTCAGGAACCTGCCAGGATGTGTTACCTGGTCTTCATTGTAATCTTGAAGACAAGATCCTCTTTGGCGATTGGGGGCAGGTTCCCCGGAGACAACTCGCGTGGAGGGTCAATCGAAAAACGATACAGACACCAATCAAATTGGTCTGAATACGACTGCAGTTAGGGTTTGTTACAACAATTACAATGTTTTTGTTCTTGGTTCTTGGAGGTCTATGGCCGGATGCTGCCAATGCTTGGAGGGCTCTAATTGGATGCTGTTAATGCCTAAAGGTCTCCAGATGGATGGTGTTATTTCTTGGTGGTCTCTGGATGATTGTTGGACCACCCGGCACTGTACCCACTACCAACCCACAAGAAGAGTGCAATACAAATCATTGCTACCACTATTGTGCCTCACCACAGGGTTGCTAAGGCACTGTACCAAAATGGCACAGCTTGAAATTGCATCTCAACAGGGTGGACAGCAGGAAAATATGCGGAGGGGCTAATGCTGATGGAAAGGTCAGAAGTATCCCTGTGCATCACCATTGCAATACAATGCCAGTTACATCACACCATGTGCACAACAAGCAGGAATGCTGCTTGGTGCATAAATGGCTGAAAAGCAGCTTGGTGCATAAAGGGCAGGAATTCAGCTTGGGGCATGATGCGTAGGAATCTGCACGTTTTGCTATCTCACAAGGTGGTGTCATGGTGCAAGTGTAGCCCCAAAACACCACATGGTGTGGAGTGAACATTGGTCATTGCAAGGTGTGGCAGAATGGGGCAGAGTTGGGGGGATGGAGCGGGGGGCATTGTTTCTTTTCCGCGACGTTGGTACCGCCTCTTGAGGGCGATATTACCCAGAGGCCAAATGCAACCAGAGAGCTCGTTGTTCGGAAGCGCTCGGTGACCTTAGATACGTATTCTTGCCATCGGGGTTTCCTATTCCAGCGCCATGTCGGGCCATCCTGACTAGCGCCGTAACATGGGTCGGTAGACACTAAACCTTCCCGGCTAACTTTCATTCCCAACGGGGTGTCCCTCAATGCCCCGGGCACATGAATGTGCTGATAGATGTGGGAGATGTCCATGAGTTATGCCCTGAACAGACAACATTGCAGCCAAATTCTTAACAGTGTGACAAGGGGATGGATATGAGATGGGGTATGGGGGCGGGAGGGAAGGGGTGAAGGGGGGATTATGCGGTGGTGCGTCTCGGACGCCAGAGGAGCCGACCCCGTCAAAAATGACCACAGGCCTGTGGCATGTCCTTCAGAAAATTCACTGAAAACTGGACTGTTTTGTCTTGGGGAGGGGCTGCACAAATATAAACAGGGAGTGAGAAGAGCACGTGCCAAGAATCGCGACAAACAAACTGTTACCGTCACGAGCAGAGAATGCACCAATCAAGCCACCACATCCTGCACCGGTAGCCACAGGTCCCAGGGTCCTGAATTTTGCACCCCCGCGCTGTTTTGAATGGACCATGCCTGCCTCTGTACGTGGGTGGTTTTCAGGGGTGTTCCCGGGATAAATAACGTAATAATTGGCGCTGTGCCCGCGCTGTGCGAAAACGCCCCCTCAGAGGTGGTTCGATATTCAGCTGTCGCTGTTTCCATGATAAGCACCACGCCTGTAGGTGTGTCGCTGCAGGTTGTGTTACCAGCGGGTGTTGAACTGCAGGTGTGTCGATGCTGAGCTGTGGTGCCTCATGGGATCGGATTTCAGATCCAGTTTGAGACATCTGCAGCAGTACACGGCACCCTCCAAGCACCTGGACGTCGCAATTACTGTGTGCAAAACACAAAGCGCAGTGCAGCTCAGCACCACTTTAAAACATTGTGCGTTTATCGACGAAATACTCTTTGGTTTGTTGAGTAATATTTGCTGTCTCTCTCTGTGTGTGTGTGTGTGAGGAACGGGGCATGGTCTGTAGAAAGGGTTCTTACCCCCCCTTTTGACATCCCCCCCCCCTTGAAATCCCCCCCCCCCGGGGGGAACCGTCACCTTGGCCCAGAAAGCATAGGAAATACTATGCGCCGAAGGCGCCAAACAATACTTTTACAAGGTGCCGAAGGTGCCGAAGCCGATTTCCACTGTGATACTATGGCACAGATTCGTGGTGCCCCCCCCCCCCCCCAGGGGAGGGGAACGAGAGTGGCAAGCTCACCTGCGTGCCCTACAGATTCTCAATCAAGGTCACAAAGTCGAATCGAAAACTGAGTTGGGGGCAATGCAGGGATGTATTAGAACGGCTGGCAACAATAGGAGGAGCCCCCCCCCCCGCCCCTGAACCCCCCCTCCTCCTCTTCCACTGTTTGACGCAAAATTTTCTTCCGCGCCTTCGGCACAACAGGATTTAAGCGTAAAAAACATTTCTGGCGCCTTCGGCGCCAGGAAAGGGGGGATCATAGGAGGGGCGCGTCCAGCCAACCCCCCCTCCCTCTCTTCCAATCCATCTCCGGGGCAATGGGAAAGGGACAAACCCCACCCAAATTCCTGCATCTGGTGGGTTCTACGGTCACGGGAGAGCGGCATGCCCGTCCCTTCCCTTTCCCAGCGTTTCGTCTCGATTTGCGTTTCCTTATGACTCGGCCTCGACCCGCAACGGGCCTGCGCTGTGTCGGAGGTGTCTGTGCTGCCCGATGAGCCTCCCGTCGCGGGTTGCGCCGTGCCTACGATGCGCTGCTCCGGGAGCCATGTGCAGATCGGGGGCCTCGGAATCCACTTTCCATTCGCGCCGTATCCCGCGCAGACGCAGATGATGAGCAGCGTGGTCGAGGCCCTGACCCGGCAGGAGCACGCGCTGCTGGAGTCCCCCACGGGCACGGGCAAGTCGCTGGCCGCGCTGTGTGCCACTTTGGCGTGGCAGGCGGGTCTGACCGGGAGCACGGCGCAGCAGAGGCAGGCCGCCGCTGCCCCGCGTCCGGACCCGCAGGGGTCGGGGCGGGCGCAGGGCCAGGGACTGGGGCGGGCGCAGGGCCAGGGACTGGGGCAGGGGCGGGAGGTGGGGCTGGACGTGAAGGGGGCGCCCGGGGCCCCCAGTGACCCCCTTCAAGAGCCGTGCGCAGATGCGCCAGAGCCAAGGGAAGGGGAGGGGAAGGGGGCGGAGGCAGTGGCAGAGGACGGGGCAGGGGCAGGGGCAGGGGCAGGGGTAGAGGCGGGGGCAGGGGCAGGGGCAGGGGCAGGGGCAGGGGTAGAGGCGGGGGCAGGGGCAGGGGCAGGGGCACGGGGGGGCGGGGACGCCAGCGGTGATGACTCGGATTGCCTCAGTTTCGCGCGCCGCCACAATCACCGCCACAAAAGCTCGGCATTCGCTAAGAAGGCCCGGCGGCCCGCCGCCGCGCCGCGCGGCACCGCCGCCGGCGCCCCCCGCACCGACCGCCCCCAGAAGCGGCGCCGCACGTCCGCGCGGTACTCCGGCGAGCGCCCGATGCTGTTCACGCTGCCCGAGACGCGGATGATGATGCCGGACATCGTGACGCCCCGCATCTTCTTCTGCACCCGCACCCACTCCCAGATCAAACAGGTGGCCCTACGCATACAGTCCATTCCGGTTTGCCTGATTTCTCAAACTACCCGTCTCAAAGCAGTGGGGGGAGGGGGTTGAGGTCCGCAATTTTCCGCAATTTCCCGCCATTTCCCGCAACTTTCCGCAGTTTTTCGCAATTTTTCGCAATTTTTCGCACTTTCCCGCAATTTTTCGCAATTTCCCGCAATTTTCCGCAATTTTTCGCAATTTCCCGCAATTTTTCGCAATTTCCCGCAATTTTTCGCAATTTCTCTCAATTTTTCGCATTTGGACCCCCCTGACCGCAACCCCCCCCCCCCCCCTGCTCACAGGCCAGAGGAGTGCGTAGATGGGGAAGCTGAGTTTTCAGACCATTGGTTTCGCACTGACATGCCCGTGTCAGTGACATGCCTGACACGGGCAGCGTTTGGTGTTGCCGATACGCTGTGCACCTGCCATCAGAGTCAGCCCCCTGCTGATGGCCGTTGGCAGCGGGATGATGCGTTGCACACAACATATTGGACCAACGGCTGAAAGGGGGCGCACCGTGCGCTGTGCGGAGAGTAAGCCCGTGAAACCACGTACGGCGAGGGTGACCGCGGTACCTACTGTTTTCCCGGGCATAGGGCGGCCCAAGATTTGTAATCGGTCCAAACACTCAGAAAACAAGTCAAAACGAGCTCTATTTCATATAGAAACTGCCGGATTGCCGTCAGTTTTCTAAATCGGCTGCTGTTGCCCTGTGGGCGTAGCTTCGGCGGTGGTGGGTGGTGTTCAGGGTGGGCACGGGAATGGCGCTGTGCGCGCACTGTGCCCGCGCTGTGCCAAAGCGCCCACAAAGTGCCTATGGACGGGGCATTCAGTCAATGAGAACCGGCCATTGCTCTCGTTCTCTCCCTGGAACAGGTGGTGCGGGAGCTGCGCAAGACGGTGTACCGCCCGGTCATGGACGTCCTGGGCAGCCGCCACCGCCTCTGCATCAACGCCCGCGTCCGCAGCGTGGCCAACAAGGGCAACAACTTGGGGGAGATGTGCGACAAGGTCGCGATGGTCTTCGGGCAGTGCGGCCCCTTCGACCGCACGCACCTCCTGATCGAGCAGCGCCTGGCCCGCCGGACGGAGCCCTGCGATATTGAGGATCTTGTGGACGCGGGGACGGCGCTGGAGGCGTGCCCGTACTACGCCGCCCGGGATCTGGTGGTCTGTGCCGAGCTGATTGTGTGCTCTTACGCGTATGTTCTGGACCCCATGATCCGGCATGAGACCAAGATCGAGGGGCAGCTGAAGGACGCGGTTGTGGTGCTGGATGAGGCGCATAACATCGATCAGGTATATCCCACGTACAGCCCACGTACATCCCACGTACATCCCCAGTACATCCCCAGTACATCCCCAGTACATCCTCAGTACACCCCCAGTACATCCCCAGTACATCCCCAGTACATCCCCAGTACATCCCTAACACATCCGTAGTACACCCCCAGTACATCCCCAGTACATCCCCAGTACATCCCCAGTACATCCCTAGCACATCCGTAGTACATCCCCAGTACACCCCCAGTACATCCCCAGTACACCCCCAGTACATCCCCAGTACATCCCCAGTACATCCCTAGCACATCCGTAGTACATCCCCAGTACATCCCCAGTACATCCCCAGTACACCCCCAGTACATCCCCAGTACACCCCCAGTACATCCCCAGTACATCCGCAGTACATCCCTAGCACATCCGTAGTACATCCCCAGTACACCCCCAGTACACCCCAAGTACATCCCCAGTACACCCCCAGTACACCCCCAGTACATCCCCAGTACATCCCCAGTACATCCCCAGTACATCCCCAGTACATCCCCAGCACACCCCCAGTACATCCCCAGTACATCCCCAGTACATCCCCAGTACATCCCCAGTACATCCCCAGTACACCCCCAGTACACCCCCAGTACATCCCCAGTACACCCCCAGTACATCCCCAGCACATCCCCAGTACATCCCCAGTACATCCCCAGTACATCCCTAGCACATCCGTAGTACATCCCAGGGTGGTCTTTAAGGAACCCCCAGTACATCCCCAGTACACCCCCAGTACATCCCCAGTACACCCCCAGTACATCCCCAGTACATCCCCAGTACATCCCCAGTGCATCCCCAGTACACCCCCAGTACACCCCCAGTACATCCCCAGTACACCCCCAGTACACCCCCAGTACATCCCCAGTACATCCCCAGTACATCCCCAGTACATCCCCAGTACATCCCCAGCACATCCCCAGTACATCCCCAGTACATCCCCAGTACATCCCTAGCACATCCGTAGTACATCCCAGGGTGGTCTTTAAGGAACCCCCAGTACATCCCCAGTACACCCCCAGTACATCCCCAGTACACCCCCAGTACATCCCCAGTACATCCCCAGTACATCCCTAGCACATCCCCAGCACACCCCCAGTACATCCCCAGTACATCCCCAGTACACCCCCAGTACATCCCCAGTACACCCCCAGTACATCCCCAGCACATCCCCAGTACATCCCCAGTACATCCCCAGTACATCCCTAGCACATCCGTAGTACATCCCAGGGTGGTCTTTAAGGAACCCCCAGTACATCCCCAGTACACCCCCAGTACATCCCCAGTACACCCCCAGTACATCCCCAGTACATCCCCAGTACATCCCCAGTGCATCCCCAGTACACCCCCAGTACACCCCCAGTACATCCCCAGTACACCCCCAGTACACCCCCAGTACATCCCCAGTACATCCCCAGTACATCCCCAGTACATCCCCAGTACATCCCCAGCACATCCCCAGTACATCCCCAGTACATCCCCAGTACATCCCTAGCACATCCGTAGTACATCCCAGGGTGGTCTTTAAGGAACCCCCAGTACACCCCCAGTACACCCCCAGTACATCCCCAGTACATCCCCAGTACATCCCTAGCACATCCCCAGCACACCCCCAGTACATCCCCAGTACATCCCCAGCACACCCCCAGTACATCCCCAGTACATCCCCAGTACATCCCCAGTACATCCCCAGTGCATCCCCAGTACACCCCCAGTACACCCCCAGTACATCCCCAGTACACCCCCAGTACACCCCCAGTACATCCCCAGTACATCCCCAGTACATCCCCAGTACATCCCCAGTACATCCCCAGCACATCCCCAGTACATCCCCAGTACATCCCCAGTACATCCCTAGCACATCCGTAGTACATCCCAGGGTGGTCTTTAAGGAACCCCCAGTACATCCCCAGTACACCCCCAGTACATCCCCAGTACATCCCCAGTACATCCCTAGCACATCCCCAGCACACCCCCAGTACATCCCCAGTACACCCCCAGTACATCCCCAGTACATCCCCAGCACACCCCCAGTACATCCCCAGTACATCCCCAGTACATCCCCAGTACATCCCCAGTGCATCCCCAGTACACCCCCAGTACACCCCCAGTACATCCCCAGTACACCCCCAGTACACCCCCAGTACATCCCCAGTACATCCCCAGTACATCCCCAGTACATCCCCAGTACATCCCCAGCACATCCCCAGTACATCCCCAGTACATCCCCAGTACATCCCTAGCACATCCGTAGTACATCCCAGGGTGGTCTTTAAGGAACCCCCAGTACATCCCCAGTACACCCCCAGTACATCCCCAGTACATCCCCAGTACATCCCTAGCACATCCCCAGCACACCCCCAGTACATCCCCAGTACATCCCCAGTACATCCCCAGTACATCCCCAGTACATCCCCAGTACATCCCCAGTACACCCCCAGTACATCCCCAGTACACCCCCAGTACACCCCCAGTACACCCCCAGTACATCCCCAGTACACCCCCAGTACATCCCCAGTACATCCCCAGTACATCCCCAGTACATCCCCAGTACATCCCCAGTACATCCCCAGTACATCCCTAGCACATCCGTAGTACATCCCAGGGTGGTCTTTAAGGAACCCCCAGTACATCCCCAGTACATCCCCAGTACATCCCCAGTACATCCCCAGTGCATCCCCAGTACACCCCCAGTACACCCCCAGTACATCCCCAGTACACCCCCAGTACACCCCCAGTACATCCCCAGTACATCCCCAGTACATCCCCAGTACATCCCCAGTACATCCCCAGCACATCCCCAGTACATCCCCAGTACATCCCCAGTACATCCCTAGCACATCCGTAGTACATCCCAGGGTGGTCTTTAAGGAACCCCCAGTACATCCCCAGTACACCCCCAGTACATCCCCAGTACATCCCCAGTACATCCCTAGCACATCCCCAGCACACCCCCAGTACATCCCCAGTACATCCCCAGTACATCCCCAGTACATCCCCAGTACATCCCCAGTACATCCCCAGTACACCCCCAGTACATCCCCAGTACACCCCCAGTACACCCCCAGTACACCCCCAGTACATCCCCAGTACACCCCCAGTACATCCCCAGTACATCCCCAGTACATCCCCAGTACATCCCCAGTACATCCCCAGTACATCCCCAGTACATCCCTAGCACATCCGTAGTACATCCCAGGGTGGCAGGAACCCAATTTTTTTTTGCCGAGAACCGCCCGTAAGGACCGCCCCCAGGGACCACCAACCGCCAACCACCAACCGCCACCACCCGCCAACCGCTAAGCCGCCAACCGCCAACGGCGACCAACCGCCAACCGCCAACCGCCACCAACTGCCGCCAACGGCCACCAATCGCCAACCGCCAATCGCCACCAACCACCAACTGCCAACCGCCACCAACCATGGTTGAACATATGAGCTACCCGCAGTCTTTTTTGCAAAAGTGCGTTTCGTAACACTGTTTTTTCTCTTAAGGACTGCCCTAGTACATCCCCAGTACATCCCCAGTACATCCCCAGTACATCCCCAGTACATCCCCAGCACATCCCCAGTACATCCCCAGCACATCCCCAGTACATCCCCAGTACATCCCTAGTACACCCCCAGTACACCCCCAGTACATCCCCAGTACATCCCCAGTACATCCCCAGTACATCCCCAGTACATCCCTAATACACCCGTGGTACATCCTGTGGTACATCCCCAGTACAGAATGCTCAGTACATCCCTCATACCTCCAGGTCTGCCGCGATGCGGCCACCTTCGAGGCGGAGTACAAGCTGCTGCTGAAGACCCAGCGCGAGGACCTCGGGCCCTTCACATCGGCGTCGCACCACGAGCCCCGGCCGGCGCCCACGTACGACACAGTGCACGCCACCGCGCGGCCCGGCGTCCAGAACACCACCGCCATCTTCGACTTCATGCACCAGATCTTCGTCGACTTGGTGGCCCTGGTCGAAGCGGACGTGCAGGAGCTTGGGGCGGCAGAGGGGCACCGCAGCCACGAGGGCGCCAGCCTTCAGAGGTTGTACAGGGGACGGGAAAACCTGGGGAGGGGAGCATTTGGCGGGGGAAATTTTCAAGAAAAGTGGCGAATTTTCCCCCGGCGAAATTTTCGCGGCCTGTGACCAACAATTTCACTGTGAATTCAGACATGTGCAGCGGTGTACCCGGCGGAGGCAAGGGACAAAGATATGTTTGTTTGCAGCACGCGGTGGCTGTGTGACTGGGATGCATTGGAATGCCGTGCTGCCCAGGATTTTGAACGTGCCCACCAGGAAATAAGAGGAACCATCCGGAGCCCACCAGAAAACAACAGCAAGCTTCGGGATTGCTGGAGGTGGCGAAATTTCCCCCTTCCGAAATTTTTCCCGTCGAAATTGTCCCCTGGCAAATTAGTCCGCCCCCCCCCTTCCCTGTAATGAAATCTCGCCTGCACGCTTTCTCAAACTCCTCTATTTTGTCCCATATCCTCGAAATCACGCAAAGGCAAACAGAAGTCCACGACGTAACGTCATTTCGGCGTCCTGCAAAGTCCTGTAGACAGAATTTCATGATAAAATAAAAACAAATCTGACTGTATGTAATGTGGCGGCTTTCAATATCCAAACACGCCTCTCTGTCTCAAAATTGATCCTGGCAGTGGCCCCTTGTCCTTGTCCATCATTTTGTCGTGGCCAAGACGCAATTTGACACAAAATTTGGGGGGGAAGTCGCGCGACACTTTTGTGGTAAGCAGCCTCCAAAGTGACAAGCCCATATACTCTGTCTTACTCCGGCGCACTCTCGTCACAAGGTACGCGTGGGTGCGGGACCGGGCGATGCTGCAGCAGAGCCAGCGGCTGTTCTTCCCGTTGGGCGTCACCTTCAACCCCTACAACATCTCCGTCCCGGGGCTGGCGGTCATCAAGAGCCTGGTCCGGGTGCTGCTGTGGCTCAGCGAGCACCCCCTCGACTATGTCGCCCTAGTCACCAAAGGCCCGGGCGCGGGCGCCGCGGGCGCCGCGCTGGGGCTGCACTGCATGAACGCCGGCATCGGGTTCGCGCACCTGCGGCGCGACGTGCGCAGCCTCGTGCTCATGTCCGGGACGCTGTCGCCGCTGCGGTTCGTGGCGTCGGAGCTGCAGCAGCCATTCGCTGTGACGCTGCAGGCGGACCACGTCGTGGACATGGCCGCGCGGGTCTGCGCGGTGTCGGTCGCGTGCGCCCCGACGCACACGCGACTGCGGGGGACGTACGCGCAGTGCCAGACGGTGCAGTACCAGGACGGGCTCGGGGCCGCCGTCGCAGGGGTGTGCGCGGCTGTGCCCGAAGGGGTGCTGTGCTTCCTGCCCTCTTACGCGCTGCTGTGCGCGCTGCGGGGGCGCTGGCAGAGCACGGGGCTGTGGAAGCGGCTCAAGGCCCTCAAGCACGTGTTCGTGGAGCCGCAGGACGCCGAGCAGTTTGAGGCCGTGATCGGGGCGTACCGCGGCGCCTGCCGGCCCTCCGCCTCCGCGCCCTGCCCGGCCGGCGGGGGCGCCGTGCTGTTCGCGGTGTTCCGGGGGAAGGTCAGCGAGGGGATCGATTTCAGCGACGGCATGGCCCGGGCGGTGGTCACCGTGGGCATCCCCTTCGCGTCCGTGCAGGTCCGCGCAGCGTGGCCCCTCCCGAGCCCCCGAACATGCACCACGAGGGGTACCAAGATCTACAAAAATTGGGTGGCGGGGCAGGGCTCCTTGTAACAACTTGGCACCGCCGGGGTGCGGGGTTGGCGGGGCAACACCAACTACTGGGCGCCACTCACGCGCAAACGGCACACCATGCCACATTCAGCACAGCACTGGCACACCAACGACTGGGCTCCGCGAACGCGGAAACGACACCGGCAAGAGCACTGGCCGCAGCGGCCGACAGAACGCAGCGACCCGACGCAACATGCGAAGGGAAGACCGGGTGACTGTCCAGGGCCGCGTAAAGGAGCAACAACCCGACGGAATGACACACACGGGGGGCAGCCTCCTCACACCTCTTCGTGCATCGCCATACGGCGCAGACTTGTGTTGTCTTGTTTCTAACGGCAGTGGTCTCGTACACGCAACAACAGCTTTGAGGTGACTGAGGGCCCATTGTCAAGGATCATCGCCTGAAACCCACGGTTTGAGCGCCCCAAATCATCTGCGGTCACCTTTGGAAAAATGTCTTTTCGACCCCTTTTTGTCCTTTTTGACCCCCCCCCCTTTGGTCCCAGAATGGCCCTTTTCACGGCTTTTTGGGAACTTGCACGGGCTATTATTGGTCGTGAATGGCTCAAAACTGCCTTAAACCGCTTGTTTGAGCACGTCACGTGGTTTATTTTGGAAAATAAATCATTTTGGCCCACTTTTTGACCCACACATGATGCTTCCTAATCCTACCCAAGCGTGTGCGAGGTGCACCATTTGTTGGTGCCAATGGGGCATTGAAGGGTGTTGGCAATGTGGAAGTAGCTTGTAAACCGTCCCCATCCCTCAGTATTTACCATCATAGGGGTGTCCAAGGCAATACGTGGCATCAAACGCAGGTAAGAAAGGTGATGCCGGAAAAGGTAAGCAAAAACGCTGCTTTTCAAGGCTGGTTTTGGGCATTTTTGACCCCCCCAAAAAAAGGGTGCTCGACGCCACCAGTTGGCTGCCAAGGCTACTACACGGTGCCCCAAGGTCTTTTTTCATCATCTAGATTGGTTGCAATGCAAATGGCCCCCTCCATGGACAATCTTGATACTCAAACTGCCCGCAAAATGGCTTATTTTGGCCATTTTTTGTCAGATTTTGAAACTGGGGTCCGCCACTTGCAACGCCCGTTCCCGGTCGCCACTGTTGAGTTCCTTGTTCAACCTTTCTGTGATTGTATTGCATAGGTATCATCCACCAAAAGTTCAGCTGAAATCGAACCACCGCAACGAATTTCTGGTTTTTGTCCATTTCGCACGTGCTTGCTTGCTTTCTGCCTGCTGCTGCTGCTAAACGGGGTAGCCCCACCCTACACCCGAAAGAGGGTTGTAAAACCTCGATGGTTCATAGCATCCCAGTGACCCTCACCCGAACCCTGACCCAAAGGCTAATTAGGTAACAAGGGTGACTGCATACCTGCTGCTCCATGCACATCCCCTGGTGAGAATCATACAGTGCATCATCCCAGCAACATGTGGTGGACATGCATGCATATCCCGGTTTTGTGCAGGCCACCGTTGACATCATTTTCATTTGCCGTCGACGGAAATAACGTGCCTTGCCAATTGAGCCTTATTCCCAGACCCCTCCCCCCTCGTGTTGTGGGGCTCTATTTGCCCCCCCCCCCCCCCGTATGGTGACGTGTGAGCTGTCACGTGTGGTGTTGTTTTGCGAGATGTCAGCACAACAGGCAGCACATGCAGTTCACAAGAAGGGAAGACAAGCCTGTCAAGAGCCGAAAAACGGCCCCAGGCGCCTGTTGCAAAAAGGTCTGTGAGATGTAGCAATGAGTCCTTTTTGCGTGGGAAGGGAGGCAACACCATCAAAGTCATATAGCAACTGGCGACGGGCTGCAGATGAACAGGAAAACAGAGAAGCCGGCCGGAAACGCCGGCAACAAACAAACAGGACAGCCTGTGGAAGTGACGTCCCACTGATATATTGACCTGCACCCCCCCCCCTCCCCCAAGTGAAAGTCCATCATGCGAAGGTCCGATTTGGATGTTGCACGGAATCCCGACAGCACCGCATGCCCCGGATCGCGCACGTCGTCCTTGGGAGTCCACTTGTGGCGTGCACAGGACCCCATCGTGCGGCACAAGCGCGCCTACAACAGCCGCCAGGCGGCCGCCGGCAACGCGCTCCTTCTGGACGGCGAGACGTGGTACCTCATGGACGCCTTCCGCGCGCTGAACCAGGCGCTCGGGCGCTGCATCCGCCACGCCACCGACTTCGGGGCCCTGGTGCTGCTGGACGACCGGCTGGCGTCGGCGGCCTACGACGACCTGCTGCCGCGGTGGCTGCAGGGGCACCTGCACCACCACCACCGCTACGCCGACGCCCACGCCCGCCTCGGCGCCTTCTTCGCGCGGCACGGCTTCCCGCCGGCCGACGCGGACCCCGCCGCCGCCCCCGTTGGTGCGGATGCGGCGGGATTCGAACCGGCGAGCGTCTCCTTCGCTCGCCCCGAAGCATTCGTCCCGGTGGCCGACGGCGGACCGAAGGCGCGGCCGCGACCGCGGGCACAGGGCCGGAGCGGCGCCGGGGGGACGGCGGAGAGTGCGGAGGGGGGGCGGGAGGAGAGGGAGGGGGGGACGGACGGGGGGGGGCAGAGGGACGGGGCGGGGGGGCGTCGACGGGGACGGGCGGCCCCCGGGGCAGCGCCGCCGCCTGCCCCGGCGCTCCGGGCGCCCGCTGCGCCGCAGGCAGGCCTCGAGCCGCACGCAGGCCCACCCCCGGACGTGCCCCTGGACTCTGGTCGTGCGCATTGCCCTGTGCTTGTCTCTCCGCTTGCCCCCAACAGCGCCCGTGCCCCTTCCCCCGACCGCTCTGCTGGTCTCTGTGCCCCTGCATCTGCCCTGGGCTCGGAGCGGGAGAGCCCGCAGCCCGAGGGAATGACGGTCTCCTCAGCGGAGACCATGAGTCGGGGACACTGTGAGACGGCTGAGGAGTGCAGGGGCATGCGCATAGGCGGCGACGACGGGCTGCCGCAGCACCGCCCTCCGCGCGGCAGCGACGGACACGGGGCCGACCGCGGCGTGGCATCGGGTGCGGAACGCCGGGCGGAGGGTGCCCCGGAGGAGCCCGAGGATGCCCCGGAAGTGGCGAGGGAGTGGCCCGCCGCAGTGAAGGCGCTGCACGAAATGGGCGTCCCAATGACGGCGGAACTGCAGCGGCGGCTGCGGGACTCAAAGGGGGACTTGGAGGCTCTGGTGGAGCGGTTCGAGTTTTAGGGGGTACCTCTGGAGGAGGTCTTTTTGAACCAGGCGTCACATCTCTCTGGCGGGGGGGGGGGCGGGGGTGAAACTGGGCCGCTGGGGGAGGTCTGGCGGTTGCGCAGCAGTGCCATGGCTTGGGGTGCCATATTTTGGGGCTAGTGAAGCAATTGTAGCAGTTCAGTCAATATCTATACCTCTAAATCAAAGCGTATAAAAAGGAGTGGCCTCAAATGGGGGCGGCACAATCCGCATTCGACGCACACCAGCCAACACTGAGCCCACCTGCCAACGTTATCTAATCTATCTCTGCTGTACCAGGCGTCCCTGAGCCATGAATCCACCAACAGTTGCCTGTTCAAGCTCACATGTGCTCATCAGCTGGCATCTTTCGGTCGAGACTGTCCTTTGGAGGGAGTTGCATGCACCATGCAAAGTTGTGTATGTTGGTTTACACGAGCACTGCTTTTTGCCCCATGTCAGGTCCAATGGCACTGTGCTGTGGCAAATTGTTCTCTGGTGGGATGCAGGCAATTTCCTCCATTTTTTTTGTCTTCTGCCTATTTCTGCATGTTGTTGTGTCATAATTGGCCACTTTACACATATTAGTTGCTGTCCCTCAGCTTGGATGTTTCTGTTTGAATTCCCAGACAAGCTGTGAAGTACCTAAACGTGAATTACCAATTACCTAAACACGTTGAAGAAAATCAAAGTTTGTCTAGGATTTTAAACAATTTCCAACAATGGAGCCCGAACTGAGGATACTGCTAGTACCCATCAACCCGGACCTGTGTGGTGCTGCTGGGCAGCCCACCCTTAGATTCAAGGGCTACTGGTGTCTCTATAGCCTCTGGGTCGCCTGTCGAGTACCAAGTGGACCGAGTGAAGTTTCACTTGCATTCTGAGTGTGGTAGCAATTATTGGTTAAAATAGGTGAATCTTTTTTTGAAAACTCACACCACATCCATACCACAGCAATTGCCTCCATCTACTCCACCAAAGCTTCCTATCCCGCTGAAATTTTCAGTGTCCCCATCCTCATAGAATTCCCATCTACGCTTCCTGTTCAGTCTATCAGTATTTGCATCGACAATATCTCCACCGTTACACCCTCAACTACATCATTTTGAAAGGCTGCTTTCCCCTCTCTTCATCTGACGAGCGCTACAGTTTCGGGTATTTCGGGTATTTTTATGGTGCTTTTTCAAACAAGTTTATTTTCAGTGCATCTTCTGCTGGGACAGAGAACCATGAAAAGTTGAGATAGCGGTTGACGTTCAGGGAAATGTGGCTGGTGTTTTAGGCGTGTTGAAGAAGGCAATCATAAAGGATTTCACCGGGGATGACAGTGAGGTTGAAAATGATTAGGGGGGTACTGAAAGAGGGAAGGTATTGCTTGGGGTGATGGCATTGATTGTTTGCCAACACACTTCGCAGTTTCGTTGTCAGGGGTATCAAGGTGGGTGATTGCCTTTTTCCCAGGTACAGGATACCAACCATTCATTGTGACTTATTTCTTTGGTATTTCTTGCTCCCATTCTAATCCTTTGGGCCCCCTATTTTTTTCTGCTCAACATCTTTGCCAATTTATCATTACCGCCCAGCGTGAAGTGTTCGACAATATTGAAACTTCATGGCTCTCCACTCTTTCCAAAGGTGACATTGGTAAATTTTTCTACTTCTTGATTTCCAACTGGCTCAGCAATGCATTGGGAACCTTTTGGGAAAATGCCATTTAGCATGATTATATCTAAATTTTGTCTGGGGTTCTCATAACGCCGAACATGTTTTCACCGATTTTTCCAAACAACACGCATTTGGTTCATTTTTCACCCCTAGAATCTTTATCATCCCACCCCACCTGCCCCGAACCCTCTTGGCTCCTTACCACACCAAATTTCACGAATTCAGTGCACAACCACATTTCACACTTTTGATTAACTCATTAACTGCAAAACAAACAATAAGTTGTTGCCGAATTTGAAATGCGTCTATTGGCATCCGCCGAATAACCTTTTTTGTCAAACCCGTCTCATTTACAAAACCAAGACCTCCTCCGAGGTCCAGCACATGCGACATGTAATTTAGTCCCAAGCATTTTCCAAAGATTACATGTTTTCTATCATCACAGCCAAAATCGCCCTACATGCTCCCGCAAACAGATAGTGACAAATTACAACCCCCACCAGAATTGCAGGTTTTTTTCTCATGACTAGAATATTGTTTGCGAGAAAAATACGTGAAAGTTGCTTGCCATAAGGTACATAACTACAAATTTCTAGGGTAGCTGATATTTTTTTCTTTTTTAAATTTTCTCCATACGTAAGTCAACCTCGCAAAGCACTCCGCATTTGGAGTATTTTGCACAAATAATCAGCCGAACGCTTGTGCAGCTTGCCCAACAACCTACAAGAATACAATGAAGTAGAAAAACTAACAGGCCGAATGGTGGAAGCTATGCAAATACACTATGCCTAGCATGGGTGTTGAACTCATCACCCCAATACGGCAGAAAACAAACGGTACTTTGATATTGATTGGAGTAAGAAAAATTGAATTTTCCCATTGGGACGCCTTCTGTACCTTTTTTGCTGTTAGTGTTCTGACTGCCTATCTGATCTGTTACTGATTTATATCTGCGAGCTGACCTCTGCGATCGCCGATCTGCTATGGGCGATCTGCCGCGATCTGTGCTGTTGCTGCCGCATTTTGCCCTCAGTGACTTTAATTACGTATTTCGGAATTTCTCATTAATTAGTTCTGCAGTTTCCAGATCATAGCTTGAGCAGAGAGTGCCATCGAGCTGAAGACTCGATGGAGGACCTTTTTTCCTCATGATATTATATCATTTCCATAGAATAGTTGACCATCCTCTTTGCTTGTTGATTAGTCGCTCTGACGCATCTAAATAGTTGACGAAGACTCCTAGCATGCGTTGTGCATTAGTTGTAGATTGTTGGGGTGTATTTGGGAATGGGCGAGTGGTTCGAGTATTGTTGTGCGCATGCATTCGTTGCATTCATGCATGCATTCACATATACCAGGCGAGCAAGTAACACAAAGGTTATGGAGTGTGTATAGTTGAAGCATAGCATTGATAGCCCCGTGTTAAACACGCACGTGCATGCATTCATTGCATTCACGCATGCATTCATACATACCGTATGCATTGCATTATGCCTCCCTTGCCTTCTTCTTTGATGATACACCTTGCCATGCTTCTCAGTTTTGCATGGCAGGATGATCCGCCAACCGTCGAGCCGGACGAGGTTCAACCAGGTATGGCATGGAGAATAAAGATGCACTCATGCCATACTGTGGAGTGCATTACCTCATTTGCATATGGCCTTGTGCTTTGCTTCGCTTGTGTGTAGTTGTGTATGCTTCGTTTGGTTGTTTTTGGGGATATGACCCTAGGAATATTTTAGCTTTGAAAATAACTAGGGCCAACAATCACATGTGATGATTAGATAAATTTTTGCTCGTGTTGCACCCCTCTCAAAAATTGTATGATTTTGCTTTTGGGGTTTTCTTATCTTGGTGAAACATGTTTGATTAGTTGAAAGACATTTTTGCATGAAAGCTTTTCGAATCGCAATGGAGTCGAGCCCACGTTTTTATAACGTTTTCTCTTTCTGGTAGCAGAGCAGTCGCCAAAATTTGTGGCAAGCCAACCAATTTTTGGGCTTTCCTGTGCCGACTCCGAAAATGCTCAATTTTCGAGCAAGGGATTCTTGCTTTGGCATGGGTTGTTGAGTCTTGCGTTGCTTCCCTTTCCTTCTTCCTCGCGGACTACCGGGCGCTTGCGCTTGGGCGCCCTTTAAAAATAAACACAAAGCCGCACCTCCGCTTGGGTGCTGCAAGAAATGCAAGCATGCCCCTTTGACCCTTTGGACATCGCCAAGAGTTGCCAAGGACCGGTGGAGTCACCCGGGCCCCTTGGTGACTAGCCCCGTGGGTCCCCGAGCCCCATGGGTCGTGTTGTCTTGCGTCTCGGTTGCCCCTAGGATGTTAAACACTTTTGGGAAAATTTTATCCAATAATTGTTTGTTCGGTTGTGTGCTTGCTTGTCTTGGTTTCCTTGTTTACCATCACCCCATCGACAACGAAGTCTTCTACACGAAGGACTACGGTATTGAGTACGGCACCATGACAATCATCTACTCCTACATCGGAGACGAGATGAACCTTAGATGGCCGTCACTTTGACTTGCGCTGTGTCCGTGCGGGTGCCACGAACAACGAGTCCATCACTGTTGGGGTCCCGAAGATCAACGCCCCGATGGTGCCGTAGTTGAAAGACAAGTTGAACGGTATCACCTTCCCTGTGCCTATTACGGTCGAGTTCAACCCTGACTTCGTTGTGAGGTCCGCCAAGAACACCTACAAGGACACTTCGAATGCCGCTTTGAAAGCATGCGTTGAGGGCGACTTTATCGACGTCTTGCACCACAGCATTGGCAGCACTCATGTGTTCCACCGGGTGAACTCATCGATCCTTCATTACGATGCATGGAAGGTCACGGAGCATTTGAAGACTACGAACCTGAGGACGGCGCCCTTATCTCCTACGCTTCTTGCCTCACGGACGGTGGAGCGTCGAAGACAAGCCCAGCGCGATGCACCAAACCAGCCGCGAAGACGGGGATGCTTACGGGCGGACAACCCGCGCCCTCGCCGGTTTATCAAGGTCCTCTTGCCGACGTGCCGAGACTTTTTCATCGCCACTGTCGTGTTGGTGTTCATTCGCGTGATCATGGGTCGCCAAGAAGACCGATGAGGACGCTGTGAACGCCGCCGCTCCGTGTACCTACACCCAATGTGTCCATCGTGTACTTGGTTGTCAACATCGCCAAGAAGATCGATGAGGGCAGTGCGGGGCCTTGAGGGCGTCACGTTGGGAGCGTGTACATGCCGAGTGTGGGCAAGGAATGGCCCCACAATATACGTCCTCGATTTGTGGTACCCGGAAATTGAGTTGAGGAATTCAAGTTGCAGAAAGATCTACTTGTGCTTAATTTAATCTTTTGGGTTAGTGCTCTACTTCGGTAGAGTGCGCCGGCGCCAGATGGCAGGACGGGGCGCCGAAAAATATAAATACCGTTCGTTGCCATATGTTTGTTCCGTTACAGTTGGGTTAGTGCTCTACTTCGGTAGAGTGCGCCGGCGCCAGATGGCAAGACGGGGCGCCGAAAAATATAAATACCGTTCGTTGCCATATGTTTGTTCCGTTACAGGATCTGTATTTTAGAGCTGTTGGGTTCTTCCTCCTCTTGGCTACTCTCTCTCTGGGATTTGCTGCTCTTCTGGGCAGTCACCCATGGTTTGGGTTTGTTTGGGTTGTTTTCCCTCTCACCACTCCATTCCTCCTGATGTTTGGGTGTTGGTATGTTGGGAACGCTGAGGTCACTTGCTGCCCATCTTTCAAAACAAAAGAAAGGAAACGAAAGGGAGAGCTTCTTATATACCAATCTGCTTTGATTGATTCCTGTGGCTTCAGCTGACAAAGTGCAGCTCTTGAAGGTGAAGTGCTCCGAGGGCACACCAACCCTGTTGCTCGGTACTCCTGATCTTACCCCCTGCTTCTTGTCAAGCGCTAGCTGGGGCGCTATCCAAAAACACCAGCGTGTGATTACTGTTCGGGTCTGTTGTTGGGGCACAACACATTCCCCTTTGCCACCTCAGGACCAGCTCACGGACCTCGAACTTACCAAAATGTAATGCAGAGGAAGGAAGAGAGAGGGGGCGAGGCAAAAGCACAGCACAAGACACATACTTTCCGAAAAAAAATTTCAAAATTTTTTTCAAAAATCTTTTTCAAAATTTTTCCCAAAATTATTTCCAAAATTTTTTTTACAAAATTTTTTTTCCAAAAAATTTTCTGAAATTTTTTCCACAATTTTTTTTTCAAAATTTTTTTTCCAAATTTTTTTTTTCCAAATTTTTTCCAAAATTATTTACAAAATTTTTTCTTCAAAATTTTTTTTCCAAAACTTTTTCTGAAAGTTTTTCCAAAATTTTTTCTTCCCAATTTTTTTTCCAAAATTTTTTCCAAAATTTTTTCTCCCAAATTTTTTTTCCAAAATTTTTTTCCAAAATCTTTTTTTCAAAATTTTTTTCAAAATTGTTTGCAAAATTGTTTCCAAAATTTTTTTTTCAAACTTTTTTTGAAAATTTTTTGCAAAATTTTTTTCAGAATTTTTTCAAAAATTTTTTCCAAAATTTTTTCTCCAAAATTTTTCTTCAAAAATTTTTTTCCAAAATCTTTTTTTCAAAATTTTTTTGAAAATTTTTTGCATAATTTTTTCCAAAATTTTTTCCAAAATTTTTTCCAAAATTATTTCCAAAATTTTTTTTCCAAAATTTTTTTTCCAAAAATTTTTCTGAAATTTTTTCCCGAATTTTTTTTTCAAAATTTTTTTTCCCAAATTTTTCCGAAAATTTTTTTTTCAAAATTCTTTTTTTCTCAAAATTTTTTTCCACAATTGTTTCCAATTTTTTTTCAAAATTTTTTTTCCAAAAATCTTTCTGAAATTTTTTCCAAAATTTTTTTTCGAAATTTTTTTTCCATATTTTATTTTCCAAAAAAATTCTCCAAAATTTTTTTTCAAAATTTTTTCCAAAATTTTTTCCAAAATTTTTTTCCAAAACTTTTTTTCCAAAATTTTTTTCAAAATCTTTTTTACAAAATTTTTTTTCAACATTCTTTCCAAAATTGTTTTTGCCAAATTTTTTTCAAAATTTTTTTTCAAAATCTTTTTCCAAAACTTTTTTCCAAACATTTTTTTTTCCAAAATTTTTTCCAAAATTTTTTCCGAAATATTCCATAATTTTTTTTGGAAAAAGATTTTGAAAAAAAAATTTTTGGAAAAAATGTTTGGAAAGAAATTTTGGAAAAAATTTCAGAAAAAAAAATTGGAAAAAAAATTTTGAAAAAAATTTTTGGAGTAATTTTGAAAAAAAAAAATTTTGGAAAAAATTTTTCCAAAAAAATTTTGGAAAAAATTTTGAAAAAAAAATTTTGAATAAATTTTGCAAAAAATTTTGGAAAAAAAATCTTGAAAAAAAATTTTGAAAAAAAGGATTTTGGAAAAAATTTGGGAAAAAACTTTGAAAAAAAATTCGGAAAAAAAGAATTTTTGAAAAAAATTTTGGATCGGATGTACCATCCCAGGAAGGTGAAGGATATGGTGGCGTGTCCCAGCAACGGCCACAGCATTCGCAGCAATAGCCGACCCAGCAGAAGCGCACGAAACACGCGATGTCGAAGCTCCGTGCCTGCTCGGGTACAATGCTGTAATGTACTGTACGGTACTGAACTGTACTGTACTCGGTACTGAACTGTACTGTATTGCCCTGCGCTGTACGTTAGTGAGGGTACAGTACTGTAGTATGCTGTCTTTATGCGGTGGTACACCTATACACGCTGTACATGCGTGAGCGCTTTGCTTGAACGCTGTAATGATTAGCAGGTATGATTTGCTTTTCAATCGATTTCCTTTAAGCGCTCTACCCCTTGCTGCCGCCATCACTCTCGGTGTCTTAAACATGATTGAGGTCAGACAACACCGACTGTTGCACCCTCCTCCGGTCCAGCATCAAGGATGAAGGTATGGCTTGGAACCTGAGTTTTCCTCCCTCGATGGCTGTGGATCAGGTGGTAAAGCACAGGGACATGGAGCGAGCGGGTGCAAATGTGACTTCCGGCTATCAAGGTACTTTCATTGCTAGAGGCCGCACCTGTTTTTGTTGGGAACAGAGAATTTTGGGGTTACGAATGTCGACGTTGCAGACCGCGTAATTTGGAGGTGAAACTTTATGTGCTGAATATTGCTTTGCCGAATGTAGGGATCACACTTAGTGTATTGTGTGTGTCCTACGAGTGTCCTGTGTGTGTAGTGTAGGAGACCACTATGTTTGTTGCCACGCCTGCTGTGGTGGTGGCCCGTCTGCACGTCCACAATGAGAGTGGATGGTGCATTCCGGTGGATGTTTACGCCGACGGCAGGGTTCGTGTGCGCGGGTTGCGTCTGAGTGAAGGCTGCCTGACACAGACCTGAGCAACTTGGACGATTGGGCTGCCTGGCGCAGACCTGGGCGCATTAAGTGGTTGGACCCTTTCTCCGATTCCTCCACCCCATATTACCTGGTGGTCGAGTACCATGAAGACCACTCGATGGAGAACATGGCTGATCCCCAGGACTTCTTCGTCAAGGTGGATGACCCCAGGGAACCGGGCGTCACCCGGACATGCCTGAGGGTAACCCCTGGGTTCCCAAGCCCGTTTTTGGCCAAATTTTGGGTCAACGCCGAAAGAGGTTGGGTGAGGGATGAGAAATGAAATTTTTCTTTTTTTCTTTAGCAACACACATGCATGACTCCTGAGCTGAACCCTAGCTTCCCAACCGGCGCTAGCTAGTGCGCCATCCAAAGATACCATTGTGTCTGAAGCCTGTTCCCTTACCCCGAGGTCCGGTGTTTGGGGTCGGCATGGAGAGGGAGTCAATGCGCTGAAGGGCAAGAAGTGCGAGGCCCAACACAGCGCTTTCGCCATGGCCCGCTGAGAGGGTTGGCTGGCGGATCCTGACAGGATTGTTTGGTTGGCAGCACCTGAGGGAAAGGAATAAGGCTTTGCTGCTGACTTCTGAAGTACCAGTGTCCAGCCGCCGAAGGGCGATGGGGGACCGCATCTTCTCCACCACCAACAGCGTACCCCAGCCAGGAGGGACCAACCACCTTCCCCCCTTGAGACCTGTTTTGACCGAGAAGAGTGGTGTGAGTGTGTGTGTGAGAACCTGCAGGAGTAGTGTACACACACGCGAATGGGAAACATACCCGGAGAATTATGCCTATATTCGGGCTGAAATTATTTTCAGGCCCATTGCCCTCATTTAGGGTAGGCCTACAAAAAGGGGTTCCTGATCCCTAGGAGAGAAAAATGCAGAGCAAAAAGGTGGGTGGGGAAAAGAAAAAGCCAGCACACATTTTGTGTGCTTGGGAACAACCCCACCCCTGTGCTTGCGTGGGCGCTTCACTTGGGCGTCTAAAGCAAAACAAAAGCGTACTTCTAACCCATATCCATTCTCCTCACTGTTTGCTTCGCTCTGTTTGGTCTTTTTGTCCGTTCGGTCAGTTTTTGTTATGGCCCACCAAGAGTCCTGCTTGCTCGTTTGAGAGGGAGTGGTCGTTTTCGTCATCAGAGAGAGAGAGAGAGTGAAAGAAGAGTGTAAACACGGGCGTGGCAAAAGTTTTCCTGGTGCCCTGCCACGGGTGCACCTTCTTTCCTTTTCAGCACCCGCCTTCTTGCAGGCGGGCATACCTGAAGTCAGCGTGGTCTCACCCCCTTTACTGCTCTCTCAGGCAGGGCATGCTGAGTTTACTTGTTTTGTTCTTTACCCAAGAGGTCACTGTCATATGCTTGTGCTTGGGTGCATATAGAAAACCCATTTTCCTTGTCTTGCACTTAAAAATCAAATTGTTTCCAATGTTCTCCCTTACAATTGATCTTGTTGGCAAGTACAGGACACAGGCAACAGCAAGAAGACGAAGTCGTGAACGAACATTGAGCTGGACCAACTGGCTGGTCCAGTAATACGGGTTCACATGCCTAAATAACAAGAAAATTGATGTAACAATAAATTCTCATTAAAAAGGCAATAAAACCTATATTTTATCAACTTTCTGAGTAGTCTATCTTATCACAGGCCTCGTCAACATTACGTAAATTGCTGTCGGCGACAAAAGACGGCGACAGTCGCGACAGGCCATCTGAAGCTTCGAAACAGCTTCAAAATAGCTTCTAATACATTAGAACCTTCTAAAATAGCATAAAACATGATTAAATCACATTATAAGCATATGGGATGTGATCATTCATGTATGGCTACTAATGTATCCTAGATCTCTGCTCTCTGTAGTGTACCTAAGAGCAGTAGAGTCTAGCAGTAAGCTATTGAAGCGGTACCCAGAACCCCATGGCCAGGTTACGGCATATAACCGGTCTCCGGTCCACTAACCCCATGCACGGCGTGTTCCGTGCCGTGAAGCCCCGCATCGGCAACCGATGCACCGCCAGCGGAGATTTGTGTATCAGAATATCAGGAATCAACAGGGTTTTATTTTCATATTGTTTCCGTCAATTTCTATGCTTCCGTTCCGATACTCACTGTTTTGACTGCTGGCGGTTGGTTCGCGACTTTACCGTAACCGCCAGTTTAACTGTTTATAATGGAAATTTTAACGTTATCCGTCACGAAGGCTCCAAAGTCGCCAGGAACTGCATGGATGCTTCCGCAATTTTCATAATTAATACTCGCAACCTTAATCCGAATTTTTCAGGATGTCGAAATCGGATTTTCGACTTCGACATCCCCGCACTTGATTTGACCTCTTTCGAGTGGACCTACGTGCTTCCGTATGCACGAATCAACTTCCCTTTTATCCTGCCCTCCATTTGTCTTAAAGATATGGGCAAAACAAAGTTGATTCGTGAGGCCACTTGTGAAGGTCATATCTCGTGCCGCTTGCGAGTGTTGACGATAAGGAAACGTGGGATGTATTCACAATACTCCCGACGTAATTTAGGAAGCTTCATATGCCTTGCGTTTCTACACATGCGCGCTAGTGTAATGGATCATGGTCAAGAGGGTAGAGTTTGCGTCATAACTCAATGACCATGATATTGCGTGCGTTAAGATAACTTTCGAGTGTAGCGCGCAAGTGTTGGTGTTGCATAGGAACTCTCCTTGAGTTCCTATGAGCGATTAACACAAAGTTATGCCCTTGGAGGGGCATGACATATCGTGGTGGGAGCTACATTTTTGGGCAATATTTGGTATGTGCCATGTGTTGTGTTGCGTGCCCATTTGGCGGGCCCATTGCTCCAAGACAAGCCCGCCAATGGACCGCATATTGTGCAAGCCCCTTCTCCGTACTCCCTACGGTCAATTGCAAGCCTAACCTTCGTGAAGGGAAGCTTGTGTGGTGATCCCGAAGCGATGCGTTGGGAGCAAGGTGTGTGTTTTACAATTTTCCATATTTTCATGTGCCCACTTGGGAAGTAGCGCTCGTAACCTTTCAAGGCGCCCCAAGTGGAGCACATATGTGGGATCGAAGGTCAATGGGGTCAAGTCATTGTGTATAGAAGGATTAAGTGATTGCACGATCCAAGCCGGGGATATTATAATGTAATTGTAGACCTTTCAAGGCACTTTTGTGTGTCATTGTGTCAATTTTGCCATTTTTGGCTCGTCATGATGTCAAGTGGCGACCGTGTATCTCAACGTCGCGCTCAATTGACATCATGACCCAAGTATGATATGAGGGTACATACTTCGGTAGCCAACATATCTTGGACCCGGCGAATAACTCCTCTTAGGCTTGGCATACCGTGGCCGCCATGTTGGCGATTTGGGACTATCCCAAATCATGGGCTCACTTGGCGACCCTGCCATTCCCAATACCGGAGGAGTTGGGCGACGCCCCAAAGATATGTTGGACATATATGACTTGATACCAATCCTATGGCACACTCCGGTCCGAGTCGGGCATGTGCCTCATTTGCCCCAACCATGAGTGTGCGCAATTTTGGCCATTTTGAGCATTTTTCCACTTTCGCTGCCCGCCGTGCCCCATGTTCTAACCTTCGTGCACGCCGGACGCATGGACCAATGGACCATATATGACATGGGTGTTATGGGTAATGGTCCCCATGGTCCACACACCACGTGGGCGAAGCGGAGCCGCCTTCGTTAAGGCGCTAGGCCAAATTGAGTATGGGCAATTTTGTCATTTTTGCATTTGTGGACCCAATTGGGATTGTCACCACGCGGAGTGGCATGGGGATCTTTGAGAGCCAAGGGCATGGGAGTCTCCGTTGGACTCCCGGTGGATCACGTATGGAATGCCGGATCCGATCTCCAAGCCGGCGTGGAGATATACTATTGGGAGCACACTGAATTTTGGCTCATTTCAAGCAGCCAAAATGACCCAATTTTGGGACCCCAATTTCCCCCTTCCGTGTGGTCAATTGGCGGCCCCATTTCTCTAAGCCCATAGGGAGCCCGGACCTAAATCCAAGTTGTACACTCAGATATAAGTCCTAGGTCCTGCCTCCTACCCTGTGAGCCATTGGCCTTACCTTGGCCGGGCGAGCCACGCATGGGAATGGTGCCAATTTTGGTGATTTTGGCATCATGACCCCACTTGACTCATCCGTGTTGCCCTGATGCGGGGACCTCAGAGGGAACCAGGTTGGGTGAGGGCTCCAGGGAGTTCGTACTCGAAGGGCATAGGGTCAGTTGCCTCGTCTCTACCTCTGGCGGGTCCGGACGAGGGGTCAATTTTGGAGTTTTTCAAGCTAATTTCAGTCTGGGCTGAAACAGCCCATTTTCAGCTACCAACTCCTGGGTGATAAGGGCGGAGCCATATCTCTGGCTCAGAGTGGAGTTGGGACCTGCCGTTAAGGGAGCATAGGGAGCCACTGTCGGTTGGCTTTGGAGCCCATTGGTTCCCAGGAACTCGCCTGTGGCTGTGCGGGACACCTCTCCCATTGGCAGGGTTTCAGGGTCCGGACTGAGCAGGGCATGGGTTGTGTTTGAGCCCCCGCCCCCATCAGCCACTGAGAGGGTCGGACCTGGGATTGGGATATGAGTCGGGACTGAGTGTCTATTGTCCCTTGATGCCCTTACCCCAGTCCAGTCTTAACCCCATGTGTACATATCCTGATGTGTTGCTGTACATACTTTCGTTCCCTCTTTGCAGAGTGGCAAGGATTCTGAAACGCTTTGTCACATGACACAGGCGTATTGATGCCCTTGTGAGCGTAGTGCCTTGCCTGCCTGCTCACTTGTGTGTGTCACCGCAGCGTCCCGTGGCCGGCCCCCCACGGGAACGCGTCAAAAGCGTTTCACCGCCGCGGGGTTACCCAACCCTCGCGTGCCACTCGGGGCCACCAACCCCGAGCAGCGCGTCGCAGCAGCGCGGCGCAGCTCGCAGCTCGCAGCGCAGCGCAGCGTCCCGCAGCGCAGCGCAGCGGCTCGCAGCGCCACTCAGCGACAGCGCCGAGTTCGTCACGGAGCCCGCAGCGCCGTCCAGTGCTTCGCCCTGACCGCGCAGCGCCCGTGGAAGAGGTGCACAGACCAGGACTCCTGCATCAGCCCCATCGGCCGACCCGGAGTCCCAACGGCCGACCAGTAAGGCCGCGTCAACCACCTCCACAACCACCGGCTGACCAGCACCAGCCGCACTTCCAATCCAGTGCTCCAGCACCCTCCCCAACAACCACAACCAGTTCATTGAGGTGAACGAGTGCACATCAAGGACTTCAAGATCATCTACGCCCCCGCTGCCATGGTGAATTGGCAGGAAGCGGGCAGGACGTGGCCGCGGCCCCACCCCCATGCAGCACGCCTGCTGCGTGGGTTGGTTTGGGACCAGCATTACCGCCACAGCAACCCCCAGTGCGAAGGGGGCATGCCCAGGAGCTTCGAGCTCCGCACGGACATCGCCCCCGACCGCCTGCAGGCCGTGGAGGACTGGCTGCGGGCGGAGGGGTACGAGTACCGCCACCAGCAGAGGCGCTGGAGGGCGTGGACCCGGCCGGACAGGCCCGGGGAAGGGCTGCGCCCCGACGGGATTGAGGAGGACGAGGAGCCCAACGCCTACCCGTCGGGCGCCTCGATCAACGTCTCCCTGTGGGACGTGATCGAGAAGAAGTTCCCGGAACCGGGGAACGAGCGCAGGCTGCAGGGCAGCAGCAGCGCGTCTCCGGCGACGGAGAAGAGGTCCGCCGGGGACAAGAAGAGGGACCGGAGGTGGCGGGAGTACCAGGAGTCCCTGGCTGCCGAAGCCGCCCAAGGCGCCAAGGGCGGAACCCCAGCCCCCAGTCCCCAACGGCCCAATGGTGGACACCACCCCGGCTCCACCACCCTTGGCGACTACATCCAAGTCGCCAAGCAGACCCAGGCCAAGCCCCGTCCGCTGCTCCTGAGGGCCCGGCAGGCCTCAGCAGGCCCCAGCAGCGACATCGAGTCGGCCCACCGCGGGAGGACGCCGGCCGACCAGGCCAGCTCCAGCAGCAGCGTCGCTCCCGAAAGGGACGTGGCGCGCGCCTGTGAGCGCGCCTGTGGGGTGCCCTGCAACCGTCGGGTTGCCCGGCAACGGGCCAAGCAGTACAGCGCTGCTGTGGAGGGCGCCGCCGGCATCGCCCAGGAGGAGGCTGCGCAGTGGGCGCATGGCATGGCCATCCACACCCAGACCGTGGCGGCCATCGCGGCTGGACTCACGGCCGTGGCCGCCCATAGTGCAGCAACTGCCCGGGTCAACGGTGAGTTGGCGGCAGTCGACGAGGAGGCCCGCCTGACGCAGGAGGCCATTGCCTGCAAGGAGGCCGAGGTGAAGGCGCTGGCAGAGGCGCTTGCCCAAGAGAGGGCAAAGAAGGAGGCGGAGGAAAGGGCCCACGCCGAAGCGACGGCTAAGGCCCAGGAGGATGCCGCCAAGAAGGAAGCCATCGAGGCCGCGCGACGGAAGGTCGCTGAGGAGAAGGCCAAGACGGAGGCGGAGCTGGCGGCGTTGGAGGCGCAGAAGGCGCAGCTGCTGCAGGCCCGGGAAGCCGAGGCGGCTCGTGCTCGGGAAGAGGCCGAGGCGCGAGCTGCCGCAGCCACCGCCGCCGCGATGGAGGAGGCAGAGGCCAAACTCCGCCACGAGACTCCCCCGGGAGGATCGCGAGTGGAGACCCTTCGAAGGCTTTTCGAAGGGGACGCCTCCTCCAGGATGAAGCTGGATGAGGCGGACACGGGCAGCAGTGGGAGCGGTAGCACCACCGCCCGTCGACGGAGGAAGGGCAAGGGGAAGACCCCCGAGAGGCCGCGGAGGCCAGCGGGTGGGCACCCCCACGACAGTGACCCCTTCTTCACCGCCAGTGACGGGGACGAACGAGGCCGTCGACATCGCCAAGTGGTGGCTTGGACGGGTGGAAGTGGCGGAGATGTCCCCATGGAAGGTGAGGATGAGGATCCCCCTCCTCCCTACCGGAGCTCCGAGTCCTCCGTGACCGAGACGCCCAGGTGGGGCGACATGGACGAGGATGACGACATGGACTTCGGCATCACGAAGAGGCGCCCATCCTCGGACCCACCGAGGCGACCCGGCGGAGACCCACCGGGACCTCCTGGCGGAGGACCTTCAGGACCCCCGGGAGGACGCCCACCAAGTGGACCCCCTGGAGGCGGACCACCGGGCGGGGGAGGACCCCCTGGACCGGGCGGACCCGGCGGAGGCCCTCCTGGAGGACCCCCTGGGGACCCCGGCGACCCACCAGGGAACGGTGTCCCGGATGCCACCTGGTGGTGGATTGTCTACCTCCGCAGGAGAGTCCAGTTGCTCGAGCTGGAGGCAGATACGGGCAAGAGCGAGATGGCTCGCATCTCCACGGTCGCCGCGCGTGCGCAGAAGAACCTGGACATCGCCAGGGCCGAGACCAAGTCGCTGACCAACGTCTTCAGCGGCCTGCAGGATAGGCTGGATGCGCTGGAAGCCCGTGGGAGGGTCGGCAGCGACCACCCACCCCTGGAGTCAGGCTCGTCGGACGACGACTGGGGACCCGGACCAGGTCCAGGCAGACCCCACGCCCCCGGCGGAGCCCCCAGGAGTCGCCCCAGCGCCAGTGCCCCCTCTCTCTCCGCCCCCTCTCACCACAGCGCGGGCCGCCGCAACGAACGCGTGCCGCCCGGCAGTGGCAGTGAGGAATGGCGCGATGAGTGGCTCAGCGCGGACTACCACAACCGCCGTGCCCCACCGCGGACGCCTGTACGCCCCCGACGCCCGCCACCAGCCCCGGCGCCAATCCCCAGGGCTGGAGGACGTTATGGTGGACTCAGGGATGAGGTCCCCAGAGGAGACGTGGAGTGGGATGTCGGCGAAGGTGAGGACCTGGACCTGGACCTGGACCTGGAGGAGTTCGACATCAGCCCGCCGCGTGGTGTACGACGGGAGGCCGCTGAACGCAGCCGCCGGCGCCGTGATGAGGATGCGTACATGGATGCAGTACGGCGTGAACATTTCGGTTCAGCGTACGTGGAGGAACCGCGGCGTAGCCACAGGGATTCCATGGAGGAGATGGACGTGGCGGCCGTGGGAGTCCGTGGGCGAGGCCGATGGGAACCTCGGTCGACCTCGCGGCCGGCGTTCATGGTCTCTAAGGCCGCGGACGCCGCCGTGTGGGAAGACTTGAAGGACATCAAGCCCCCCATGTACGACGGCAATCCCCTCAACCTCGACCGCTTCCTGGAGAAGCTGGACGATTGGGGGCTGGCCGTCACTGAAGACCAACCTCCCGCGGATGCGGAGAGATATGTCTTCAAACGGTTCAGGTACCGCCTGCCGGAAGTGCTCGGCGAGCTGTACTTCGTGGCGACCAAGGAGGGGAAAATCAAGACCCTCAAGGACGCCAAGAAGTGGCTCAACGAGCAGGAGCGGGTGGACGCTCCGCAGGTGGCTGCCAAGCGCTGGAAGTCCATCAAGCTTGAGCATGATGGACGGGAGATCCGCCTGCGGGAATGGCGTGACTTCCGAGGGAAATACACCCTCTTCCGCCGCAACGTGGAGGATTGGAACGAGGGTGACGAGCAGGCTCGCCTGCTCTCCATGCTACCGGAAGCATGGATCAAGAGGGTCACCAAGGAGGAATCCAAGAGGGCCAAGTCCAACCACACGGTCAAGATGATGCTCCCCAAGGAGTATCATACGAACGTGGTGAGTTGGGCGAAGAAGAACGTGGCCCGGGATGTCAAACGGCACTCCCTGCGGAACGCTCTTCTCATCACCGTCTCGGGCGATCGCGAGAAGACCGCGATCTGGCGCCTTGACGACTGTGAGTTGAGCGGCCAGACCATCCGTCTGCAGCCCATCCCGGCGCGGATGAGCTGCGACGAGATCCTGGAGTGGGTTGGCGAGGAAGTACTCAAGGAGTACCGAAACCTCCACCACACCCGCGGGTTGAAGCCCGGCGACCGCGACGTCAACTACGTTGGCGAGGGGCCTGGCGGGGAATCTGCCATGGACCCAGCGGGAACCGGCGGCGATGAGACTCTCGTCGACGATGACGACGACGATGAGCCCGCCGAAATGGCCGTGTGTGCCTTCGTGGCCAAGAACATGAGCGCGGGGACCAAGCCAGCAAACTGGAAGCCCCTGCAGCCAGGTTGGAAGAAGCAGGAGAAGAGGGACCCTCGCCGTATTGGCGACCCTCCGCTGTCCTTTGGGGAGTTCGTACGAGCTCACCCTCAGGGCTGTTTCGTGTGTTATGGGAGGAAGAAAGGCTTCAACCATGACCACCGAACATGCCCCGTCCACAAGGCCGACACGGAGGCTTACAAGAAGGCGCACGGGTCGAAGAAGCGTGCGCCCGCGGGTATCCGGGAAGCCAAGATGGAGGTGGACAAGGAAGAGCTGGCCAAGCTGATGTCGTCGGTGGGGACTGAGTTGGCCAAGGAGATCCAGGAGATCAAGAGGAACTCGGTCCCCAGATCGGACAACAAGAACAAGGAGAACAACCAGAATGACCAGAACAAGGACAAGGACAAGAACAAGGGTAAAGGAGGAGGTAAAGGGGGAAGAAGGAAGGGCGTCAACGACGTTGAGGCCGAGGAGAACACCCCCTCTTCCACAACCGACGCCCCCTAGCGGAGCCCCTGCAGCCAAGGGCCCCAGCTAGGGCGGTCGCAGGGTGGTGACGTGGGAAGCGCCGAACCATCCCTGTCGGGAGTAGGTAAACACAAGGGGACTGCCGCGGGCGGAAGGCCCGGTCTGGCGCCCAGTCGCGGAGGCGGGGTGAGGGCAAGTGAAGGCACGAACCCTTGCGCCCGTCCGTCCTTCGCGACCAAGAACGTGTTTGATGTACTACAGGATCTATCCGAGAGTATCGGAGGATCACCCGGACCGCAGCTGGATGCTGCAGATGGGCAGCCTGAGCCCATTGTCCACGACCTGCACCAGTCGCTTGTGGAGCTTCTGGAACGGCCGGAGATCCTGAGTTTGCACGCCGTGCGCCGTGTCGGTCGCGAGCGGCAGTTGCATCTTAAGGTCCGTGCCTTATGCGGGGAAGTGGAAAAGGTTTTCGACGTGTTGGTCGACACGGGAGCTCAAGTCAGCTTGGTCAAGGCTGGCCTGCTTCCGCCAGAGTGTCTTACCGACAGTCGGAAACCTGTCAGGCTGAAGGTGGCGAACGGCCAGTACATGGTGGGAGGCACGAAGGAAGCGGCCATTGGGCTGCAGTTCGTGAACCATCGTGAACTGAGCCGCCCAGACCTCGGCAAGGAAATCCTCCTGCACGGTAGCTTCTACGAGGCCGAGATGGAATGGGACATGATCGTCGGGTACGACTTCATGATGGAGACGGACTCCGGCGTCCTCCCGGCCCAGGCTTCCATGACCCTGTACCAGGACGACCAACTCTCGTGGCTTTCGTCACCTGAGCACCATGTGGAATGCCAATGGATCCACCCCGAACGCTATCAGCTCGAAGTGGCCGCGCTGGACACTGAGCCCACTGGGCCAGCGAATCAGGAGTACGGCGTAAGGCCGGAAGTGGCGAACCGAGTGGTTGCGGACCTGGGAGCGTCGGATCTGGCCCTGGATGCGTTCTCATCAGGAACCTCCGCCCATCTGCGGGTATGTGAGAAGTACTGGAGCGCCCAGGACTCCGCGTGGAAGAAGCACTGGGGTCCGCATCAGGGATTGATGTGGATCCATTGCCCCCGTTGGGACATTCCAAGAGCGATAGCGAAGATTCGCAAGGACCGCTCCAAGGCAGTGCTGGTTGTTCCTATGGGATGCACCGAGGAGGAAAGTACCCGACATTGGGTAGCCTCATTGACCAACATGACCTTGAACAAGGTCGTCCTACCGGCTGGAGAGAGTGTCTATCAGGACGCTAAGGGACAGCCCATGCCGCCCCAGAGATGGCCAACAGAATTCCACTATGTGGATGGGGGCCTTGATCAGGCCGACACCACGGACTTCGTGTGTGTCAACCGCATCATAGCAGAGCCTTGGAGGCAATGCTTTGCGGTTCCCCCTGTTGACATCGAAGAATCGGACTCCGAAGACCCCCTCACTGAAGAGGAGTGGGATCTGGTTCAGGGGTATATGGATCAGCCCTTTCACGACTGGGGAAACCAGCGTGAGGGCAAAGGCCAGGACAAAGCCTGGTGGGAAGTGGACTCAATCGTCTCTGGTTCCTATGACGGGAATACCTTCGTGCAGAGGGTGCTGGATCACATGTCCAGCCAAGACGAGCCACCTGGCGGTAACCCACCCACCTACGGCGATCTGTTCCGAGGCAAGACCAGAGATGGCCCGTTGGGCCACCTGGGAAGACCGCCTGAGCCGAAAGCGAGCGGGGTCGCTACCCCTCAAGTAAGCTCCGTGGTTCAAGTGCCCGGAAAAGCCAAGGCGGAGTCCGATGACTGCCCCAAGATCCAGGCGTTGAGGGCCAGGCTGAAGCGGAAGTATGGCGAGACCTTCTTCAGCGGAAAGCCTGTGTTCCCCCCACCGGTGCGTGGACCGTATGGCGAGGCCAAGATACGGCTGAAGCAGGACCCCCGTGTGTATCGTCACCGGGAGTTTGCCCTGAGGGGCGAGAGGAAAGAGGCCATGGAGAAGATCCTCCGTGACTTCATCCAGAGAGGCTGGCTTGAGCCGTGCCACTCCGAGTGGGCCTCTCCCTGCTTCGTCGTCCCCAAGAAGGTTGCCGGTGAGTGGCGGCTCGTGGTCGATTACCGCGGCCTGAACGCCCAAACGCAGCATGACAGCTATACGCTGCCCCTCATAGAGGACATGCTGCAAAAGCAACACCGGCGGAGGATCTTCACGGTGATTGACCTGAAACATGGTTATCATCAGATGCCTCTCGCCGAGGAGTCCCGTGCCTGCACAGCCATGAGCACCCCACTTGGACCTCTCCAGTGGAAGGTGATGCCTATGGGCGTTACCAACGGCAATGCGGCTTTTCAGCGGATGCTGGAGAACCTGCTTGAGCCGGTGCGCGACTGTGCGGACCCCTTCGTGGACGACGTGATCATCGCGTCCGGGGACCCCAGCATGAGCTACGAGGAGCTCCTGGAGGCGCACGAGAGGGACGTCACTCGAGTGCTGGACCTCCTGGTTCGGCACAAACTCACGGGCAGCAGTGACAAGGCCACCATTGCGGTAAGCGAGGTGGTCTTCGCTGGCCACGTAGTTGGGAACGGGCAGCGAAAGCCCATACCTGGCAAGGTGGCTGCGATTGAGCACTGGGAAAAGCCCAAAACGGTCTCTGAGCTACGGGCGTACTTGGGGTTCTGCAATTACTACTCGGGGTATATCAAGATGTATGCCGAGTATGCAGCCCCCATGACGACCATGCTCAAGGGCAACCGAGAGGAGACCAAGAAGGGGTCCAAGAAGGCTCTGGTCTGGACTGAAGAGTCTGACCGTGCCTTTGAGGGGATGAAGCAGGCGCTGCTATCCGCAGTGGGTCTGCACCTCGTGGATCCCGACCGAGGGTTCGTCCTGCGCACCGACGCTTCCGACTACGCCATTGGGGCTGTGTTGGAGCAAGTGCTTGACGATGGGAGGCACGTGCCCGTGGCCTTCTGGAGCCGAGTCCTGGCGGAAGGCCAGAGACGGACGTGGACGCCCCGTGAAAAGGAGGCGTATGCCATCGTCATGGCTCTCAGGAAATGGGCTGGGTACATAGCCCTCCATCCCGTCACCGTCTGCACCGACCATCAGAGTCTGCAGTCGTGGCACAAGGAGCACGTGGACACCCCCTCAGGTCCCGCCTCCCGACGGGCAAGATGGCATGAGACCTTGGCCAAGTTCGACCTTACGGTTGTTTATATTCCTGGAAAGGATAACACCGTGGCGGACTGTCTCAGTAGGTGGGCCTACCCCGCCAGCAAGGGCATGCAGGATATCTCTGCCCATGGCGATGAGGCTGAGACCGCTGAAGCCAAGAAGATCATCGAAATGGAGCGCCTGATGGAGGAGGAGGATGTTAAATGCTTCGTCGTCATGGCTGCAGATGCCCCCCTCGCTTCGAGGGTGAGCAGAACGGTCAGTGTACTCGCCCCTGTGGGCGCCGCGGGCGGAAGGCCCGGTCCGGCACCCCCTGTGGGAACTGAGTCCGACAAGCACCTCTTCCCAGAGTCTTGCCTCCAGGACGACTGGACCGACGACTACGCCAAGTCTGAGGCCTTTGCGGCCGAGTACAGGGCTGTGACCGACCCTGACGACGGGCAGAAGTGGCCAAAGGGGCTGACTGAGGAAGATGGCAAGCTCTACCGGAATGGTAAGCTGCTAGTCCCAGAGTCCCGGGTGCTCGAGCTGTGTGAAGCTTGGCACCACCACATGCTGCACCCAGGGGTCAAGAAGCAAGCTCTTGACATGCAGCGTCGGTTCGAGATCGACCATATCGTTCTCTACACCGCCATCAAGAAGGTCAGGAAGGGTTGCTCGGTCTGTCAGGCCTGCAATCCCGATAACCGGAACGTCAAGGGGGAACCCCAATGGACCCCGGTTCCTGACCAGCCCATGGAGAGCGTGGCCATGGACGTCTTCTCCATGCCCGAAGTGCACATTGGCAAGGAGACCTTTGACTGTGTGGTTCTCTGTGTGGACCGCCACAGCGGCTACGTTGTAGCCGTTCCGGCACGCAAAAAGGGATTGCTTGCCAAGGAAGTGGCAGTCATGATGATTCGTCATTGGCTGACCGTCTTTGACATCCCCCGCACCATTTGCAGTGACCGAGGGCCCCAGTTTACTGGTGGCTGGTTCAAGGCTATGTGTTCCCTCATGGGAATACGACATGCCAAGAGCGTCGCCTATCTCAGCCGGTCTAACGGCCGTGCTGAAGTGGCTGGACGGCAGCTGTTCGAGAAGCTGCGCAAGATCCACATCACCAATCCACGGCGGAACTGGTTCGAGGAGATGTGGCCTGCTCTAAAGGCCCATCATGACACCCCCACTCCGGGCGGCTTGTCCCCTCACCAGATTCTGTTTGGCAGGGACCCCCTGGGTAGGGGACTTCCCTTGTCTGGTGATGGCATGGCTATGGATGCCAAGGAGTTCTTCGCGCGGCAGGAGCAAACGGCGCGGGACATCCGCCAGCAGCTGGAGAAGGAGCATGCTGAGCGTCAGAAGTCCGCCCCGAGCTCGACAGCGCAGAAGTTCAGGGTGGGAGACCCGGTGTGGGTGATCAGACCCCGCCCCATGGGCACCCACCGCACCAAGACCTGGTTCACACCCGGCGAGGTGGTCCGCAGGATTGGTGAGGACACCTACCGCATCAAGGTGGGTCACGGACAGTTCCGGGAGCGCCACGAGAGTCAACTCCGTGCGCGGGAACCCGACCTCCGTGGCCGACATGTGTCCCTGGACTATGCCAGACATGAGGCCGACTCGGACGACGACTATGCTGAGCAGGACGACTATACTGTCGAGAAGATCCTGGCTCAGCGTCCGAAGGCCTCGGCACCCGGAGGTCTGGAGTTCAAGGTTCGTTGGCGAGGCTATGGGCCGTCCCACGACACCTGGGAACCCGTCTCCTCATTCGTGCCGCGGGTCAATACTCCCTTCATGGAGTACATCCGCAAGCACAAGACCAAGATCCATGTCTCGGACTTGGCAGCACTCACCCGGGCGATTGCAGCCAGGGGTGCCTGATCAGCGCCCTGAGCTCTCCCCTGATGTGTTATGAGCGCTTGTGAAACCGACGAATCGTCCCTTACTTGCTTGCTCTCTTCCATCTCTTGGTGACAGAGTGGCCATATACCCCCCCCTGCTGTATCCAGAGGAGGATGGCCCCTCTTTTCTTCTATTCGTCACTCCCCCCCTGCTGAATCCTTGGGAAACCAGGTAGGGCGACTGACCTTCATATTTTTGAGCTCTTGGGGCCTTGAAGCCCATACGACGTTGCGCAACGGATGCCGCTGTCATCGGCATTGCGATTTTTTGGTGTGTGGTCTGGTTCCATGGCATTTGCGGAATCCAGACCAGTCGACGTGTGTCTCGAGACTATATATGCCTGAACTCAGGCGTTATCCTGTCCATCCTCCTGCATTTGCCTTATCCTGACCGTGGCGTGGTTTGGCACTCTGTTCTGAGTGTGTTTACACGCCTATTTACCCAAATTGTTGCTTGCTTATCTGCCCTCCAGGATATATGCATCTGTATGTTAAGTGTCATCAGCCCATCGCTGAGGGGTGGACTGTTTTTCACCACGAATCGGGATACAGAGGCGCCTTGAGTCGCCGTGTACATATCCTTACAGCCTGGTCCAGCCTGGACCAGTACTTGGTTACAGATTCTGCTGTTTGAGTGCCCGTAATACCGTGTTGCCCTATTCGCTGTGGTGTGTGGAGATCCTGATGGCGCCAGGCGGGAAGCCCAGTTGCCTGACTACACTCCCAGCGGTCCGCCACTGTCAGTCCCAGTGTGAGCCTACCGATTTGCAGACGCACTTGCATTCGGATGGCGGCCTCCGGTGCTCCTGACCTCGGTCAGTCTGCCTGGGAAACTGGTGGTTTGAGGAGTCGACGCCTCCGCCCACACTGCATGGGGACTCCCTCATGTATGGCCACGCTTCGTGGTAGTAGGGCGAGGGAAAAGACGGCCTTGATGCCCGATCCCTTCAGGAGGAGTTCCCTTACGATTTGGGGTTCGTAAGGAGTTCGACTATGGCACTCTGGACTCGCGTCGTATGGATATGGACATGGTGCGCCCGAGGAAGGACCCGTGGGGACTCTCCCCAGTCGGCGGGCCTTGGGAAGCTTGGGGTAGCCTGATGGATCTTTGTGATCGCTCTCGACTTGTGGGGCCACCTCGGCCGTCGTGTGACGCCTATGTTGGCCGTGTATGCCACTGCCACTGTGGTGGTGACCGTAGCAGCCGGCACCCGGTGCGCCTGGTATGGGTTAACGGGTCCTTTGGATGCCGAACAATCGCCGCCAGGACCCGGGACTTGATACTTGATACTATACATGTGCTACGGGCTGTTACAGCAGCATACCTATCCCACTGTGGGATACCTATCTTACTGTGACTTACTGAAGTGAAGATGTGACACCCCCCCCCCTTTCAGGGAGTGGTCCTGGGTACCCGCTGCCATGCGTGGGTGTTATCGAGCCCCCCCCAGGGTTTGCTCTAAGGAGGGGGGTGAAGCGGTACCCAGAACCCCATGGCCAGGTTACGGCATATAACCGGTCTCCGGTCCACTAACCCCATGCACGGCGTGTTCCGTGCCGTGAAGCCCCGCATCGGCAACCGATGCACCGCCAGCGGAGATTTGTGTATCAGAATATCAGGAATCAACAGGGTTTTATTTTCATATTGTTTCCGTCAATTTCTATGCTTCCGTTCCGATACTCACTGTTTTGACTGCTGGCGGTTGGTTCGCGACTTTACCGTAACCGCCAGTTTAACTGTTTATGATGGAAATTTTAACGTTATCCGTCACGAAGGCTCCAAAGTCGCCAGGAACTGCATGGATGCTTCCGCAATTTTCATAATTAATACTCGCAACCTTAATCCGAATTTTTCAGGATGTCGAAATCGGATTTTCGACTTCGACATCCCCGCACTTGATTTGACCTCTTTCGAGTGGACCTACGTGCTTCCGTATGCACGAATCAACTTCCCTTTTATCCTGCCCTCCATTTGTCTTAAAGATATGGGCAAAACAAAGTTGATTCGTGAGGCCACTTGTGAAGGTCATATCTCGTGCCGCTTGCGAGTGTTGACGATAAGGAAACGTGGGATGTATTCACAATACTCCCGACGTAATTTAGGAAGCTTCATATGCCTTGCGTTTCTACACATGCGCGCTAGTGTAATGGATCATGGTCAAGAGGGTAGAGTTTGCGTCATAACTCAATGACCATGATATTGCGTGCGTTAAGATAACTTTCGAGTGTAGCGCGCAAGTGTTGGTGTTGCATAGGAACTCTCCTTGAGTTCCTATGAGCGATTAACACAAAGTTATGCCCTTGGAGGGGCATGACATATCGTGGTGGGAGCTACATTTTTGGGCAATATTTGGTATGTGCCATGTGTTGTGTTGCGTGCCCATTTGGCGGGCCCATTGCTCCAAGACAAGCCCGCCAATGGACCGCATATTGTGCAAGCCCCTTCTCCGTACTCCCTACGGTCAATTGCAAGCCTAACCTTCGTGAAGGGAAGCTTGTGTGGTGATCCCGAAGCGATGCGTTGGGAGCAAGGTGTGTGTTTTACAATTTTCCATATTTTCATGTGCCCACTTGGGAAGTAGCGCTCGTAACCTTTCAAGGCGCCCCAAGTGGAGCACATATGTGGGATCGAAGGTCAATGGGGTCAAGTCATTGTGTATAGAAGGATTAAGTGATTGCACGATCCAAGCCGGGGATATTATAATGTAATTGTAGACCTTTCAAGGCACTTTTGTGTGTCATTGTGTCAATTTTGCCATTTTTGGCTCGTCATGATGTCAAGTGGCGACCGTGTATCTCAACGTCGCGCTCAATTGACATCATGACCCAAGTATGATATGAGGGTACATACTTCGGTAGCCAACATATCTTGGACCCGGCGAATAACTCCTCTTAGGCTTGGCATACCGTGGCCGCCATGTTGGCGATTTGGGACTATCCCAAATCATGGGCTCACTTGGCGACCCTGCCATTCCCAATACCGGAGGAGTTGGGCGACGCCCCAAAGATATGTTGGACATATATGACTTGATACCAATCCTATGGCACACTCCGGTCCGAGTCGGGCATGTGCCTCATTTGCCCCAACCATGAGTGTGCGCAATTTTGGCCATTTTGAGCATTTTTCCACTTTCGCTGCCCGCCGTGCCCCATGTTCTAACCTTCGTGCACGCCGGACGCATGGACCAATGGACCATATATGACATGGGTGTTATGGGTAATGGTCCCCATGGTCCACACACCACGTGGGCGAAGCGGAGCCGCCTTCGTTAAGGCGCTAGGCCAAATTGAGTATGGGCAATTTTGTCATTTTTGCATTTGTGGACCCAATTGGGATCGTCACCACGCCGAGTGGCATGGAGATCTTTGAGAGCCAAGGGCATGGGAGTCTCCGTTGGACTCCCGGTGGATCACGTATGGAATGCCGGATCCGATCTCCAAGCCGGCGTGGAGATATACTATTGGGAGCACACTGAATTTTGGCTCATTTCAAGCAGCCAAAATGACCCAATTTTGGGACCCCAATTTCCCCCTTCCGTGTGGTCAATTGGCGGCCCCATTTCTCTAAGCCCATAGGGAGCCCGGACCTAAATCCAAGTTGTACACTCAGATATAAGTCCTAGGTCCTGCCTCCTACCCTGTGAGCCATTGGCCTTACCTTGGCCGGGCGAGCCACGCATGGGAATGGTGCCAATTTTGGTGATTTTGGCATCATGACCCCACTTGACTCATCCGTGTTGCCCTGATGCGGGGACCTCAGAGGGAACCAGGTTGGGTGAGGGCTCCAGGGAGTTCGTACTGGAAGGGCATAGGGTCAGTTGCCTCGTCTCTACCTCTGGCGGGTCCGGACGAGGGGTCAATTTTGGAGTTTTTCAAGCTAATTTCAGTCTGGGCTGAAACAGCCCATTTTCAGCTACCAACTCCTGGGTGATAAGGGCGGAGCCATATCTCTGGCTCAGAGTGGAGTTGGGACCTGCCGTTAAGGGAGCATAGGGAGCCACTGTCGGTTGGCTTTGGAGCCCATTGGTTCCCAGGAACTCGCCTGTGGCTGTGCGGGACACCTCTCCCATTGGCAGGGTTTCAGGGTCCGGACTGAGCAGGGCATGGGTTGTGTTTGAGCCCCCGCCCCCATCAGCCACTGAGAGGGTCGGACCTGGGATTGGGATATGAGTCGGGACTGAGTGTCTATTGTCCCTTGATGCCCTTACCCCAGTCCAGTCTTAACCCCATGTGTACATATCCTGATGTGTTGCTGTACATACTTTCGTTCCCTCTTTGCAGAGTGGCAAGGATTCTGAAACGCTTTGTCACATGACACAGGCGTATTGATGCCCTTGTGAGCGTAGTGCCTTGCCTGCCTGCTCACTTGTGTGTGTCACCGCAGCGTCCCGTGGCCGGCCCCCCACGGGAACGCGTCACTATAGGCTTGGAATATAAGCCAAATATGAGCAAATATCCTAGTGTTCTAGGATCTTGAAGCTTCGAGAGGTCTAGTATAGATCCTTCAGAAAGCTTCTGAGAGGCCCCAATGCCCTCACTTTTTACACCCCCTTCCTAAGCTTCATGTACATTCGCTAAGAATGTTCATGACAAGCTGATAATCTAAGATAAGGAGGGGTATGGGCATAAGGCACGCTCATATTGAATGTTCTGAGTGTCTAATGTAGTGTCTTACTACCCCCTTCCTAGAGGTAAAGATGTATCTCTACCTAAGAGGGTAAAGTTCCTAAGTCTTGGGTATGGTAGGGCTCAAAATGAAACATGAGAAACACTAAGCAAAAAGCTAGCATACAAAGTATGAACAATGATAACCTAAATCTTCAGGCAAACAATGAGGGTAAGGGTAATACACCTGGATGTAGACGTATAAATTACAATGAGCTATACGGAAAATCAATCACAATTGAGAATGAAATGCAACATGTGGGGTTAAACTGGAAATTCAAGCTCTGCCCAAGCTGTCTATTGACAGGCTTGTCTTCGTCATCCAAAGAGAGGATATACCACCTTACTCAACGGATGCGTTACATGTGGCTACCTAATGCAATGGATGCATTGGTACCTATTTGATGCAATGGGTTTCGTGGCCTGCATTACATGGACAGAGAAAGCGAGGCAGCATCAGTAATGACTAACTCTTGATTAGTTTAGCGGGTAGGGATAACTCATAGTGTGTGGGGGGGGTGGCAGTCACGATGAGTAGACACCATCTGACCCGGATCTGCTCTTTCTTATCCCGGCCGTGGGGATTGATCCGTCTGGGGGTATGGGGATTTATACTAATACTTCAACCAAAAAAACGTTGAAAGATATAGTCCGTCATTACCAACCTTTTACTCATACTTTCTAGCTATCTCTAAAAACAAAGCTGAAACGTCAGTTACCTAACAAGCTTAGCAATCATGTACAAAAGAATCAATATCCCATCACGGAAAAATGCTCTGGGCCGCAGAGCATATGAACCATGTTCCTCAATAGGACATAGCCAACAGGAATCTAATGAGATATGAAGCTAGCGGGAATACTGATTTGTGTAGACATGTCCCAAATGACTTAAATTACCAAAGCAAATAATTTGCACGAAGAAGTGAAAATGTAGAAGTGTGTTCATCATGTAAATTCAGAGAAAGAAGATGTATGGGTTGTGGCAAGTGCTAAAGATGACAAAACCAATGAATTGTATGTGTGCATGTAGGGGTTGGGTTCACGGGTAGGGGTGGGTTGGTCCCCTGGGGTTGGTTGGAAATGAAGTAGGTAAGTGATAAGTGAAAAAAAGTTGAAAGGTCGGATCTTTCATGGAACGCCGTTCAGCTCTAGTGCGCGCCAACGGATATCCTACACGACTAGAGGGTCGCCACTGCCTCATACGCGAAATGTATCATTGTCAGGTTGTCTCAAACAAGTAGAAGTAGTAAATCTCCGAAAAATGCTATTGTAGTTAAAGTGTGTTCTGTACCTTACCGGAAGACCAATTACGGCGAGCCCCTTGCCCAGCAGATGGTTGTACAAAGCCATCCGTGCGGGGGCCTGTCTTCCTACATGACGAGTGCATTCCGCTCAACTGAATTGCAGGATTCAGGCTATCCTCTTGGAGCTGAACTCCGTCATCTATCTCTACCGCAAGAGAAGGGGTCTATCCCACTGCAGGGAAAGTACTTATCTACCCGCGCGAGGGTAGAAGCCCATTACTGTAGGCTTTCGATACCTTTCGATAATCCTTTTCAATGAGCCTACCGTAGTGCACCGCTGGTCTCGGTGGCTACCGGCGTAGGGCTCTTCACTAACACATCGCGGAATGCATTAGCCAAGTCACAGGCTAAGTGACCAAGCTTAAACCTGTTCACTTGTGATACACAACAAAGACGTGGCGGGGTGAGACCAATGCCGGCTCTTGTAAGCGGACACTGACTATCTACTCGAAGGAAATGACTTAGAAATTGGCTCATAGGCAAAAATTTGATGGATGTGGTACTACAGCAATTCCTCAGAGTGTGATATCCAAAGAGAACAAATGGAATAATCAAACGGTTCATGGTATGTGTTTGTGTGTGGGTTGTATGTGTGGTGTGATGAGGAAGGGAATGTGTGAAAAATCCAAGTAAGTTTGTCATGCTGATGGTCTGGTCGGGGGGATAGAGAATGTAATGTTGTAGACTGCGGACACTCAATTGAGCACTCTCAAACCCAGTAATTGAGGCTGTACCAGGCGATCTAGCGAAAGTTAACGAAGCGGAACGTACCCGTAGTGGTTCGGTAGCAAATTTGAGGATAAACTAGCTCTTTAGACCAAATGACCTAGGTCAATAATCGCGAGGGTTGGAAAAGAGATTCATTCCTCACAACTTGCAGTTAATCAACAAAAGTTGAGTGGATACGAATGAATTGTTCGTCGCTGCGATCCAAAACTCGGGGTCTATTGAGCAAAAGGTGCTCATAGAACTACGAAGGGCAGATCAATTACGGACCATATTGCATGTTGAGCGTTGTGGGCAAGCCCTTGCAATAAGGAAGTAATGCAATAAGTATGAAATGTAAGATTTGCAAAGTGAAATGCAATGAATGAGTGACCTTTCTGAACGAATGAATGAAATGCAATCCGAATGGAGAGTAGAATACATCACTAGTCAAACGCTTGCCTTGACGGCCATGCAGTGAAGGATGAGATGCATGGTAGAGTGAAATGAGGACAAATCACTTCCTAGCTCAAATGCAATTGCGCTCAAATGAAACGGCTTGACAAATTCAGGCTTCCGGAAAGGGTCTCAGCACACGTATGAGTGGCGGACCGTGACCAGAAGTCATGCAGTCTATGCAGAGTCTCGGCAACCCATGAGAGGGCACGGACCGTGCTCAGAACTACATTGAACTGTGTCAGGTAGTTCAGTAAAGAGATGAAAATCAGTTAAATGGCATTGCATGCTAACATTCCGGCCTGCACCTACTGGAATGGTTACCTCTATTACAGTACCAGCGCCTTGCGGCACTTCTCCTCACCACCCTGCCCTACAGGGGGAGGACCAGAGACATTAAGTTGCATATGCAACCGTTAGCATTAGGGTAATACCATAAAATCAATGCACCTCCTACACCAGCTAGTTAGCTAGCTAGCTAGCTAGAGTAAGTAAGTAAGAGTAAGTAAGTTTTGCAAGCTTCTTCCGCGACCAGTTACCACCACTAACCTCTCTCATCGGAGGATGGTCACAAGGACCCCGAGAGAGGTCAATGCCAATGGTTTGGTCGAATGCGGTCTTTTAATGTTTCACTTGGGTGCTCCTGTATTGAGTCTTCTCTTCCGCCTTCCGCTCACACCCGTCTTTCGCCTCCCTACTCCCTGGTGGCAACAAGCCCCACGCCTTCTTTGTCCCCATGACAATGGGCCAGCCGAACTGAGCCACTCAGCCTGGGGAGTCGAAGGGAAAGGCTTGGACGGTGAATGTGGCGGATGCAAACGGTCTGTTAATGGTTGTGGCCAAGTTTGTTTTGTGGCCCAAAAAAACAACAAAATGTTTCACTATTTATTGCGTGTCTAAAGTAATTCTAAGGTACCTACCTCTCTACCTAGGCTAAGCCTAGTCAGAATGAATCAAAACTGATGCAAACAATCACAAACTGCAATATCATACAATGATTCAAGGTTAGGAGACCACAGAAATCGCGAATGGTTTTGCAAAACAATGACCGAAAGCCACGTTTTTCCTTGAAAATGCCCAACTTTTGCACCTTTTTTCTGTAAAATGTTGCTGACATGTCAGAAAAAGAATATCTGCACTGTGTAGGGCATGTCCTCAGGTTTTCGAAACATATTTGATGTTGCCCCAACTCATCAGAGGCTCAGAGAAACAGAAGTTGGGGGGAGACACATGAATCTCACATGCCACACATGCTGAAAAACCATCAAAAAAGCATAAGGAAACCGAACTTTTGCACTGTCTTCCCATTTTCAATAAAATCAAATGATTAGATATCTGCAAACTAGACACCATTACCTCTCCAAAACAGCTTTGATGACTGTCCAACTCACCATAAGCTCTGAGAAGAGTCTTTTTCTTGTAGATTCATGAACACAAAAATTGAAAACATGCTTTCATGCACTAAGTTAACCACCATGGGAAAAATCCATTCTTGACCACAAAAATTCGAAGTAAACATTTGTCGTAAGCTTCGTACTCCAGTGTTTACAAAACACCTTGGTTCAGGTCCGAACGCCCCATAGTCTCAGAGAAATGATTAAACCTCGAAAACCATTTTGCATGATTTTTCAACAAGTGGTTTGTGTGGTAACTTGTTGCAATTTTACCATAGCCATTCTCATTTTCTGAAAATAAAAACGACTCAGGGTTAGAAAGCACATACTTCAGTGTTGTTTAGAAACATAATGTCAAACCTCAAACCTTTTTTCTCAGGGAGATATGAAGGAAGCACAAAAGGCACTTTTGAGGGGTTTTTGGGGTGTGGTTTATGGGTGACATTGTCGGGGATGGAAAAAATAGCAGAAAAATTGATTCCAAGAAAGTGAAGTGGGGAATAGAAGCGTACCACTGTCTACTTTCGAAAAATACTTGGTTCGGATTTTTTCAGCGCAGTGGCGCGAAGATATGCGTAAAACACCAAATGTCATTTTGGGGTGTTTTAGAGGGTTGGGCAAAAAGTGATTCATGGGTCATTCTGAAAAAATCACAGAAAATAGCCCTTGAGGAGTTGAAACAAAGTGAGAGTCGCATTTAAAAGCTAGGCTCTCTACTTTACAACAGCGCTTTAGTTGGCGCGATTCGACGCACTGGCGCGTAGTTATGCGTAAAATAAAGTAGGCCATTTTCGACATTTTTGGCCTTGTGATAGATGAAAGAGATGGAAGAAATCATGAAGAAATCAAAGCTTTTGGGCTCCAAGGAGGGTGCACAGTGACTGGGGTGGGGATTTATAGTCACGGACCGTCGCTGTTGCCCCTTCCCTTGACATAGGGTCAATCAGAGGGACCGTAAGCAAGGAGAAGTAAAGCCTTGAGAATCAAAACAACAAGCATGCAAAATGTAGCAAACAAAAGCCACACAATCAATGGCTCTAGGCCTCAAAGAGCCTCAAGAGAGCCTCTGGAAGCTCGCCCGCAGCGCTCCTGCAGCACGTCGTCGTCGTAGAAGTCGTTGTCGTCGTCGCTGAAGCGCGGGGAAGTCGCCTTGTGTTGTAGAAGGTCACCACATTTTTGAAACTTCTTGTTAAGTTAAAATCCTTCAAAATCTTCACCAAACTCAATGAAATAAACCCACTGGACGCCTTTTCGAACTCTTCTGAAGCCTCGGGCGTCGTCGTATTTGCGTAAAGGTCGCTTCACGCTACGCTCCTCCAGTCTTCGAATTAATTTGAAGGTTCTTTGACCATAGGAGGAAGTATACCTTCAAAACTTCAAAGTTTCTTGAACTTTTTGATAAATTCAAGCAAGGAACTCACTTTACTTGAACAGCGTACGCTGGCCCAGCTGCTGCTCGTCGTCCTCGTCGTCGTCGACCTGCTGGAACTTCAGATTACTGGACTGTCATATGCTTGTGCTTGGGTGCATATAGAAAATCCATTTTCCTTGTCTTGCACTTAAAAATCAAATTGTTTCCAATGTTCTCCCTTACAATTGATCTTGTTGGCAAGTACAGGACACAGGCAACAGCAAGAAGACGAAGTCGTGAACGAACATTGAGCTGGACCAACTGGCTGGTCCAGTAATACGGGTTCACATGCCTAAATAACAAGAAAATTGATGTAACAATAAATTCTCATTAAAAAGGCAATAAAACCTATATTTTATCAACTTTCTGAGTAGTCTATCTTATCACAGGCCTTGTCAACATTACGTAAATTGCTGTCGGCGACAAAAGACGGCGACAGTCGCGACAGGCCATCTGAAGCTTCGAAACAGCTTCAAAATAGCTTCTAATACATTAGAACCTTCTAAAATAGCATAAAACATGATTAAATCACATTATAAGCATATGGGATGTGATCATTCATGTATGGCTACTAATGTATCCTAGATCTCTGCTCTCTGTAGTGTACCTAAGAGCAGTAGAGTCTAGCAGTAAGCTATAGGCTTGGAATATAAGCCAAATATGAGCAAATATCCTAGTGTTCTAGGATCTTGAAGCTTCGAGAGGTCTAGTATAGATCCTTCAGAAAGCTTCTGAGAGGCCCCAATGCCCTGACTTATTACAGTCACCTTGTGTGTCCCTCGATGATTTTTCGTTCTTGAGTTTTTCAGTCCAGTATGCCCGTTGTTTCCTCATGGCTACCATCCTACTTGAGCTGTCTTCCTGATTTATTGTTGTTGGTTGAAATTCTTCTGTGCCAGTGGAGAGCAGTGAACATGACTTTGGCTATGCCCCCTTTCTTTAACATTACCAGGTAAATGCGGAAACCCGCGGTGGAGAAGGGACCTGTTTTGTCTTTTGGCCGACACTTAACAGGACGCGTTTCCAAGTTTAATGATACCTCTGGTTACCTTAGTGCTATGCCCGCCTTCGGCGGGCTACACAAGGGGTCATGACAACCATCAATAATGGTCTCTTGGGACTAACTGAGATGGTTTTTGACACCCCCTTTTCTGACTCATTCGCGCATGACAATGTCATGAAAGCCATCAATGACTGAGATGGTGCGTGACGCGCTCTGCCAGTGTATTATGGGGTTCCATGTTACAGCCAAGGGCAGTTTTCTATCTTGATCGGTTTGTTTTTTAACTATTTTTTCTAATCTGCCGTCAGAGTTTAATCCTTTCTTGTAAATACTTTGTGCATCTATCTCTTTGTGACTGCGGCCCTTCATATTTCGAGTATAAGAACGGGGATTTGTGCACTACTTGGACTGTGGGTTGAGCCTTTCCTTTTGTTTTCTAAAAAGACATCAAAATCAGAGCAGCAAGAGGAGCAGGCAAGCAGTAGAATACAAGCAGTGGCACATCAACAGCAACAAAATAAATCAATGTCACATTGCGACCAAAGGTGTGTGAAATTTCACAACGAAAAATCACAAATATTCGGCATTGTCCTGATGCTTTTCATATTATCTTGTCTAGTTCATGACCTCACTGCTGATGAGCAAATGTCAAGAGAAAATATCTAAAAAAGACTTTGCCTGTAATACCATCACGTTGGCTTTGCGAATTTATCCGCCTGGTGGGGTAGTGGAAGGGCTTGGTCTACTTTGCATTATTGGTGCAAGACTGTTTTTATTGGTAAACAAGAAGCGCGTACATTGTTGTATGCAACTCGGAACTAGTTGTTCCCACCTGCTTTTCTATGTGGCGCATGGGCGTGATTCGATGGCTAACTATCTTTTTTATCAATCTGATTAACAATGCACAATTTTTTGGTCTTTTTAACATTCTGCGATCGCTTTGTATGTCCATATTTTTACTATGACCAAAAGACACCGCATCTGGCATCGCTAATGCTTACACAACCTTTGCAACTGCGACCTCCCTAAATTTCATTGCAACTTTTCTCATAAATAGTGCCCCATTTCCTTGCCACGCATACTTTCAGCTGCGATGTTTTGTGACAAAGGTTACCAAATGTGAAAACAGTTGTTTCTTTTTTTCGGCAACGCATGTCATTGTAGACCATACTTTAACACCGAGTGGTAGACAAAATACGTCTACCGGAACAGTAAGACTATTAAGGCTGGAACATTTCATACTGTTCCAGAAGACGCGAGAGTTGTTCCAGAAGACGTGATACCTCTGGCGGAACAGTAAGACAAAAAGTTAGACGTAGGATCCACCTCTACCAACCAACTCCAGCCCAGACCCACCCACTATGTTATATTATGTTATCATATGTTATGTTATGTGTAACCATGTGCAAGAGACATGTGTAATGTGTGTTGTTTCGACATATGTATGTGTTTTCATGTGATTGATTCAACAAACCAGAAGCTGCAAGAACTCTGGCAGAATATTTTCTCACTGCTTCTGCCACCTGCTGACCGTCGGCATTGCTCTCCTGTGATCCGTCATCCATGATCCATCCCACAGTGTTCCAGACAACTTCGTTTGGTGGTCATCTGTTGAATTTTTTAGCGAAATATTGTTTTGCTGCAAGAAATCTACTTGGAGTTGGTAGGACTACTGAATTACTGAATCAAGGCACTGATTGTTGTTCACGCCGAATGGTCCCATTTTTGTTTTCAGTAGTTCATGATGCTTTAGCATGTTTTAAAGTGCATTCCTTCCATGCTGAGCTGAGTTACACACAGAGTAGCTCCCTCCAAAGCCAGTAGATCTTGGGAGAAGGTGCATCGATGTTTTGGAAAGTGGCATGAGGTAGTCCCAATATGCTACGGATTGCACACAGCACCCAAAGCACTCTGTTTTTGTGTATCTCCACAGCTCCGCAGTCCCCAAACCACGACGTCGCCAGCTCAACCTTCAAGGCCTGGCGGACCGATGGATTCTACTATGGTCTGGGGTTTGAGGTGGTGGCACTGGGTGAAATGTGTATTGAGGGCATGGGGGCAGTTGAAAAGGGGGTTTGAGGTGGTGGCAGTGGGTGAAATGTGTTTTTAGGGCATGGGGGCAGTTGAAAAGGGGTTTCGAGGTGATGGCACTGGGTGAAATGTGTTTTGACGGCATGGGGGCAGTTGAAAAGAGGGTTGGAGGTGGTGGCAGTGGGTGAAATGTGTTTTGCGAGCCTGGGGGCAGTTGAAAAGGGGGTTTCGAGGTGGTGGCACTTGGTGAAATGTGTTTTGAGGGCATGGGGGCGATTGAAAAGGGGGTTTGAGGTGATGGCTGTGGATTAAATGTGTTTTCAGGGCATGGGGGCAGTTGAAAGGGGGTTTCGAGGTGGTGGCAATGGGTGGGTGAAATGTGTGTTGAGGGCGTGGCGGTAGTTGAACGGGGGGTTTCGAGGTGGTGGCATTGGGTGAAATGTGTTTTAGGGCATGGGGTAGTTGAAAAGGTGGTTTGTGGTGGTGGCCTTAGGTGAAATGTGTTTTGCGAGCATGGGGCAGTTGAAAAGGGGTTTCGTGGTGACGGCAGTGGGTGAAATGTGTTTTGAGGGCATGGGGCAGTTGAAAAGGGGGTGGGACGTGGTGGCCCTAGGTGAAATGTGTTTTGAGGGCATGGGGGCAGTTGAAAAGGGGGTTTGAGGTGATGGCTGTGGATTAAATGTGTTTTGAGGGTATGGGGGCAGTTGAAAAGGGGTTTCGAGGTCATGTCAATGGGTGAAATGTGTATTGAGGGCGTGGCGGTAGTTGAACAGGTGGTTTCGAGGTGATGGCATTGGGTGAAATGTGTTTTGGGGCATGGGGGCAGTTGAAAAGGGGGTTTGTGATGGTGGCCAGTATTATAGAGGCACACTATCTGCAAATCAGGTGAGCAGAAGGAGGAGAATGGTGAGTAATCAAAGATGTTTTTTTGATGCTTTGTAGAAAAATGTGGAATTTGGCACAAAATCTGTCAAAAAAAATGAAGATGTCATTTGATGATGGTTGGGGTGGGTGTGTTAGGGATTCTTTCTGAGGGAAAAAAAGTGGGAAATCGTGGAATCGGCCTGTGTAAATGGCCGAAAAATTCAACAATAGGGCTTTGATGGGCAACAACATCCGGGGGAGTTTCATTGGTGAAACGGGCGGAAGACAAATATGGGAAAATGGAGGACCTGAAGGATGTGAAAACCTGTTTGGGGCCAGTTAAATATTCTTTTTAAGAAGTTCAAAATTATTAAGGAGGATTATGCTCCGGGAACCACTCCACAGCAACACTCTTTCTCTTTCTTAGAGCGATACATGAAACAAAATTGAGAATGAAAGAACGAATGTTGGGAAGAAACGTTAAGCGACCGCTTTTTATAACCTTTTTTTTTTGAAAAAGTATCGAGAACTTAAAGGGCATTCGGAGGCAGTGAGTCAAACATCGACGATACAGAGTCATACAAACTATTTGCAATCATCGATTGATTGAACTGAATTTAAAAATCTGATATCTCTTTTTAAACAAATGAGGGAGCGCTACAAACTTTTTGAATGTACTAGCCGTTCGAATGGAGAAGTGGTCTGAACGAGTGCAAACATTGTCTAACAAATGACATCGAGGGGTGGAAAGTCTAGACTAGTCTAGTATTTGAAGGAAAAACAAATGTTTTACATGGGGTACAAAAGCTACTACAAAAAAATGGTATCCTTACAGGACAGTTGAATAAAGACGTTAAAGATTTCCGAAATGGAATTACAGCAAAGTTGCTTATGAAATGAAAGCCGAAAAGTAAAAAAATGAAAATGTACAAAATAATTGTGTGGTAGTATATGATATAATAGTAATATGATTGTAATATGTAATATAGCATAATGGTGCGTCTAGTGGAACTATTTGTTGCGTCTAACATTTTGTCATACTGTTCCGATAGACGTATTACGTCTGTTGGAACAGGATAGACTGTTCCACAACGTCTAGCGAAGTGTCTTACTGTTCCGGTAGACGTATCACGTCTTCTCGAACAACTCTCGCGTCTTCTGGAACAGTATGGAATGTTCCAGCCTTAATAGTCTTACTGTTCCGGTAGACGTATTTCGTCTACATGCCCTTTAACACCACAGCTAAACAGTTTTTGCCATGCATTGATACTGCGAGGGCATGTTTACTGTTGATTGCTACACATTGAGTACGACCGACAATGATACAATTTCACTGCCGCACCGTAAGGTTTGGAACCTAGAAATTTTGAAAATAAGCGGTTTTAAACGATTATTTTGTACAAAAATAACCGCTTTTGCCAATTGTAGTTTTCAAAATAACCGGTTTTTCCGATCAATTGCCTTTTACTAACCAAAATCTTGCCATCGGCAGAAAAGACTTCATACAAGTCGGGGCGAAGTGATAAAAACTACGTCGGAAGTTGTAATTCACCCTCGGCCATCGTTTATTGCTACAAAAGCCTTTGTTTAGTACAAAAATTGAACAAGATGCACCGTCGCAAAGAACCCAAAAAATTTGGAACCATTCCGATTAATTGGTCTAGATCCGTTTTAAAAAAAAAGAATTGTACCAATTGTTTTCAAAATAACCTCCGCTTATTGCCGATAACCGGTTTTTCTGGTTAATTGGTAAAACCGGTTCCGAACCCTAACCCACCGTTGTTGCCCATGTCTTTCGCTATAAAGTCAATGTCTGGAGTTTTTGCCTGAACACATTTGTGTGCCGCTTTTTCTAATTATGGATGACTATCACTTATCAAATACATGCGGACATTCTCTGTGTGGACACTACTCATGGCAAACAAGCAAGCAACAATATACCAATATTGTCTGTCTTTGTGTGATGATTTCTCATTTGCTTAGTATGATACCTTGCTAAGAGTTGGTAGTAGAGAAACACTTGTATGACATGTCTTTTCTTGGCTTTATGTTGTCTGCGGCGGGCTATTTCTACGGTGCATACTACATTTCTATTCCAATTATTTCTACATAGTGCAGAGGTTTGTCGAAATCTTGGTTGCGTCTTGTTGTGGGCGGAAATAAATTCCAACAGCTGTAAGTTTTGGAAAAAAACAACCAATCACATCTATGGTTGCCCGCGGCCTCCAAAAATATATCAACCTAATGTGTGCAGCCGTTATTCCGACGAAGTATCCGTGGTATTACACCCGCTGGTTTGTCTACAGGTCCCTACAGGCATGTTGTTACTTTGTTTGTTAAATGTTGCGTTACTTATGTGGGCCAATGGCAAAATTTGTTGCTTCAGCAGAGGTGCAAACTCATGATCCCATGGAACACCCATCCTCTTTTTTCAAATTTACAATCTTGTCGGAGTTCCCTGGGGCGTCTGTGGGCAGGCCGAGGCATATTTGAAAAGTAGTTAATGAGACACCATCCATGAATCCAATCATTTGACTCTGTTTGCGTCCTTTGACTTTGTGCCAAAAATATTGTGCCCGTTCTACACCTACAAATGATGAAATCAGATTTGTAGAATATTGTTCAGCGTGTCTAACTTGTATTACATATTGTTCTAATGCAGATGTGGCATAATTGTAACAATCTATTTTTTTGGCAAACGCGTGTCTATTGATTTTTAATAGTGTGTCGTTCTATCACCCTGGGCACAGCGGTGCCGTGCAACGAGCTGCAGCTAGCACAACATCTGGGACATGTATCAAGAAATCTGCTTTGATTATTTGTTGGCTTAGGCCACTCGTTTTTGCCATATGCAAAGTGTGTCAATTGTGATTAATGTGATGCAGGATACTGTTGAAAATGTTGCTTAACTTTTGGGCTTGTTGCTGAGAAATCCACTGCATCTCAACGGCTGCAAATATTGGAAAAAAGACCAATACCATCTTAATAGCATGCCTTGGCGGTAGCTTTTTCCGTGATACTCTATTTGCACCAATTGCAAATCACCACAGCACAACCCAGCGATGTAGCAATCTCCCACCTTGACCATGTGTGACTTGTCTCACTGATTTCATTCAAAGCTTTGCTCTGTTGTAGAAATTTGCAATTTTGCACAATTAACTATACATGTGTGAACTTGGTATCTCATTCCGAGCAAGTGACCGTTTCTGTGCAGTTCGGGGTCAGACTTGTGAAAATGGATCACACCTTGTTTTGGAACTGTCACTGTCCATAAACCAAAACCTTCATGAGCCATGGAAGAAACTCGGAGGGACAGCTACTCATGGAAACCATTCTCTGCAACTGATCTTACCACTCTTGTTGCCCTCTTTGATCATCATGCACATGGGGGTTCAGCTCAAAATCGTTGTGCAAAATTTGGTGCCATGTTAAATTGGGTACCAAAACAGCCCGAACACACAGTATTTGGGTCGACAACTGTTAAGGATGTAGCCTGTACGTACCCTGCACCTGCATAAATCAATCCAAGAATTGCATGTGGGGTCGGCAAGCACCCTGCTCCTTGCTTTGACATGGATCAAGGGCTTGAGACACTTGGACCAGTGGTGGGCAGGCAATTGTCAATCGTGAGCTTTGGGGCGATGTTGAGGGGCGACTGACTGTGGAAGGTGGGCAACACAGGAGGATACCCCGGCTCTCTTCCCCCAATCCTCCATCCTCTACACCCCCCAAGCTCAAGCTATTACTACCAATGTTGCCACGCCTGTGTGCTGCTGGAACGGGAAAGAATTTGTATCAGGAGCATAGCCCCTTCTGTGTTGCCCTGATCGGGAATCGTGGAAGAACATGCCCCTTCGCCGACATAGCGAGAGGCTCCCTCTGGTGTGGGAGGTAGAGTGTGCTCCTTGGATGCTCGCGCGTGACCCTCTTGGGCCTCCTGTGTGCTGCTGGAAGAGCCCAAACCCACGCATTCATTGAAAAAGACGGGAAGGAGCGCGAGAAAAAGCACGGATGATTGTGCAGGCTGTGCGTGTGTTGTGACCCACCCACCCCACCACCCTCCCTCTTGTCCAGTCCAATGCCCCAAATAATGCAGTCTCTCTACACCCGCTGTATCCAAGAAAATGCCGTGCTGAAAAGTGGGGTAGGTACCAGACCATGACCGCCTAACATGCTGTTCGGCAACAGATGTACTGAGAAGCCGGGGTTTCGGCAGCATTGTGGGGAGTATTTGGTGGAGGCATGTGGGAGAGTATTTGGTCATTCTGCTGAGCAGAGCTTGGGGCAAGGCGCCAAACTAACCTCACCTCCTGTATCCAGTCACACACCAGGGGGGCTGGTTTGCGCCAGTTTGCAAAGGTCAGGTGTGGACCTGCCACTGTGCTCCAGCCGCGCCTGCCTTCAGGGGGGCCAGTTTGGGTGAGGGGGGGGACAATGTTTCCAATAATGCGGTGGCCATCTGGGCCAGGAGTGCAACCCATCGAGCGCACGATGCATTCGCAATACTGTACCGTACTTTTTTCTTTTTGAGGCATGGCAGTCCCCCGCCAAGAGCATTGCACTGAAGCAGCCTGACCACAGGCATCACAAGCGTTCATGGCGAGCCGCAGTTTACCGACGGACAGCTGCGGGTATTTACAGACCTACTTGTGGTAAATCACTGCAAGGAAATGCACCAGAGGCCTAAAGTGGATCTGAGTACCTGCAGATGCTATGGCAGTGGGTGGAGGTGAGTGCAAAGAGGTATACGACCCCTGGGGGACAGCAAGATAGTGAAAAAGAGAACTGTTATGGCCAAAAGATCACACAGGACGAAGACAAGGAGCAGAGCAGGGGAAGGCATGAGCAGAAATGGGCAAAATTCAGGTTGCATGGTCAGTCTGCAACAGTCTGAACCCGAAAACTGACCTGGAAAAGTTAAATTGGCCAAAATACAAAGCCCATCACTGTCCTGTACTGCACTGCCCTGCGGAGTGCGCAGCAGTACTGCACTGCACTGCACTGCACTGCACTGTACTGTACTGTACTGCCACTGTGCTGTACTGCACTGCACTGCACTGTACCGTACTGTACTTAACCGCACTGTACTGTATTGTACTGTGGGGAAACGTTTGCCCAGCGCATGCCCGGGACGCGCCTGGCGCATGCCCAGCGCGCTACCTTTGTATTAAGTCTCCTGGCTCTAGCCCCAAGATTGTCCTCACCGAGGGAAGTCCCCCAAGTAGACCGCACTAGACCGCAAACCTTCCGTGCAAGGCACCTTGCATAAGCCAAAATATGAGGATTCAACAACACAAACCACTTCCACAGGCACGGCTGGGGAATGGTCAAAAAAAGATGCCCGGCGCACTAATACTCCTCCTGTGCTGTACCAAACGGACGAGAAGGACAATGGTTGTCACCCTCCAAACTCTCTCCGGCGTCACTCACAGTGCTTCATGTGCAAAAGGCGTCAAAGTGGCGAAGTACACCACAGTGCCACTTCAACACCTGCACTGTACCTTAGACGAGGTGCAGCAAAAATCCAACAGCAGACACACGGCACAAATGATAGTGATTCGCTCTACTTTGGACAAGGGGATTGCGCACCACCCCTTCCCCTTGCGCTAGCACGCAAAGACGACGTCAGACGAGGACCCGCTGCGAAGGCAAAGCTAAATCATTTCAAGGAGGTGCCTGATGGTGCTGACCCAGCCCAGGGCTGACCATACCAAATGGATCGCCATGCCGTGACAGCTGGAGGCTCACATGTCGCTTGACCGTGGCCATCCGCAATGCATGCCTCACCAACCCATGATGCTGTACTCCTGTGCTTGGCCAAAGCTTACCCCCCGCCCCCTCCGTTGAAAGATCCCCCCCCCCCTTTGTCGTGACCCCCCCCCCCCCCCCCCGGGGGAAATGAAGCGGGGGATACTGAGCTAGCGTATACCCCTCCGTCAAAGGCATATCTCGTCGCTCACCAGATCAGTGCCGAATGTTTCCTTGAGTTCGCCACTGTCAGGCGAGTATGAAATGAGAATCCAGGCGGGGGGTGGGGGGGAGCCATGATGTGATACTCCCCCCCCTTGGGTGGGTGGGTGGGGGTTTGCACCACAAAGCCGCAGTACTATAACTGCAGCAGTGCATGCAAAACGCCAGTAGTGTCAATCGCATTGAAACATGATGTTGCCGTTGTGTGCGTGCCCTTGCCACAGGCACAATATGAAAGTTCTTCTTCCGAGTCCAAACAACCTTGAACACCCAGACATGTTCAGTGCACAATTCGGGGACAGGCGGAGGATCGGAAGATGAGGCGGAAGCGGACTGTGCAGTCAACGCTAACAGGGGGCACCAGCAGAGAAGGAACAAGAGAGCACAGCATAACCACCCGTTTTCTGAAGAAATGTCAAAGTGGCGGTCCCCCTATCACAAGGGGCCATGACGTCAGGTTTTGAAATAAACAGCACGATCATTGCAAAGGGGGGGGGGGGTACTTACATGTGACCCGGAGGGAACCCATTCCACAGTAACATTCGCTGCGAATATAATGCACAAATATACCCAAAGGCAGAACTATATGGGTTCAAGTGGGCAAACACTCACAAAAAACGTGTCCATGACCCTATGTAGCTGGCAAATTTGTCACCAATCCCATGTCTCATGTGGGTGCACTACATTTGGTACCGAATTCAATGAGGTCCCAATTAATACGGTCCCTACGCCCGCTGTAGCTCAGACAAGATGGTAAGTAAGACAAGGGGGGGGGGGGGCTACAACCCGCCGACAAACATGTGATATTGTGCCCTTCCTCACAAAGGGCCATGAAGCACCGGATACTGAGCTCCCGAACGCCCCCTTGTCCCCACAAAGGGAGGGGGTCCCGCCCTTTCGCGCATGACACTGCCGCCCGTTGCAGCAGACCACCAGTCCGCACTGTGGTCCGGGAACAGTCCGTTTTGGTGGTGGAAGGATTTGGGCATATTGTACATCTGCTCATTTCTGTTGGCAATGACCGCACAGACCCTCACCCAAAGAGGGGCCAAAACGCATCGGTGCACCAGGTCATCCATCCAACGCAGGAGTCTCCCCAACTTATGAAGACAGAAATCAATTGTGTGCCCCATGGCCCTCAGGGGGAATGTTTGCACGGCGCGCTACCTTTGTATTAAGTCTCCTGGCTCTAGCCCCAAATTTATCCTCACCGAGGGAAATCCCCCAAAAAGACCGCACTAGACCGCAAACCTTCCCTGCATGGCACCTTGCATAAACCGAAACATGAGAATTCAACAACACGAAATATCACTCCCACCACTTCCAACCACCACCCTTGCCATCATCATAAACTGGGTGCAAAGGACGGGCTATATTCTTAGACACGGCGAGAAAGTTCTCCAGATTGTTTGATGAGGGGGGGGGATGGTAAAAAAAGATGCCCGGCGCGCGCCCGGCGCACTAATACGCCCCGCAATATTCTTGGAAGGTAAAGGGTCGGGCAAAACGTTGGTTGGCCTGATAAAAGTCAGCAGGCCGCGGAAAAAAGACTGTTGCCCAGGCCAAACTCCGTACAGGGGGGGGGGGGGGGGACTGGTGCCAAGTCAAATTGGCTGTGGTTAATTTGGCTATGGGAAATTTGGCAGAAGCCCCTGGATTTCCGGTGAAAAATTTGGCGGACACTCCCAGAAAACAAGCTTACATCCTCTTGCGCCAAAGGCGCGGAAGCAAAATTTTGACTTGACCCCTGGATTTCGCATGGTAAAATTGGCGGCCAAATTGAAGCGCCAAATTTCCCACGCCAATTTGGCTTGGCTCCAAATCCCCCCCCCCCTGTACATCAGGCGAACTTTGCTTCATGTGAGCAGCATGTTTTGAGCGAAAGAGCGCACCAGCTCCGCAGACTGCTGGGGCAGAAGCCAGACAGGGGGTCAGGGGCCCGTGGGTTAGAACCAGGGTCCATCCCACAGGTCGGTGCCCCATGCAATCACACCGCGGTTGGAGATCATTTGGTGTTAGTTGCATTCAAACCCACAGCAGGTTAAAAGTAGGGGACAGCAGTCGGGTGATGTCCAAATGGTTGGATTGCATCCCAATCAGGGTGCATCTATGATTCACAGCTGCAACAGTATGATAGTCTCCTGGAATGCTATGTACACTGTAGGTCATGGCGGATGGCAAGTGGACCATGCTTCAAGCCTCGCTCTGCTTTGATTATCAACCAGTTTCATAGGTTATCAGCAGAGGGCCAGAGGCGGATGCCTTGGGAGAAGATGATGGCAATGATGAGTTGTGTTACGACGCATTCCAGACGTCAGAGGGTTCATGGGCATCTACTTTGGATTCCTACACTTGTGCCCACAGTGCGTACACATTGCAAAGCTGCCCCCCCCCCCCCCATTTCATGACTGACACCAAGTCACAACACCTGACAATCATGTCCCCATGTCCCTGTGATACACGCACCCCCAAGTATGCTGGCGCGTCTGACTAAGCTGTAGATTACTTTCTTTGTTTTCTGTTTCACTTGCCCACCACCAGATGTAGAAACGCGCGAACTTGGCATAAGGAATGAATGATGGCATTTGCCACCAGACACAGAGGTAAGGCGTGTGAAGGCAGTGGAGATACGCCAGAGCTGTCGCTTGTGCACCATGCCCACTCTCACAATTTGTTGTGGCCACTATATTCAGCACTGGAGATTGTAGTAAGTGGCTTGAACATACAATTCCATTGTGTGCCATCTACCCCCCCCCTTTGAAATCTCGCCCCCCCAGGGGGCGGGGGGGGTGTCACTTCACTGTTCTGCCCGGCAATATCTATCGCAGTGCTTTATGTTCCCCATCTGTCGCACACACGTTCTTGCATTGCTTTCCCATTACATGGAATCAGTCATCTGTGTGTATTCTGTGATCTTCTCTCTCTAAAGGCAGTGTACAGGGTGTCATGTCCCTTTTTCAGACCCAGGCTGTTTTCTCCCGCTGACCGTGTATGGTACCACTCATGCACACTTGGTGCACATGTGTTGGCCACTGTTGTGGGGCCCTCACCAATGGGCCGCAGTTCTGCAGAAATACCCTTGCAATCCCCCCCCCAAGAAATCGAGGGTCTTGCTGGTGGTCGTGGGAGTACAACTGCAGGTGTGGCAGAAGTGTCAAGGCGCTGCCCTTAATGCATCAGGTCTGCACTGATGCATTGGAAAGGCCGGTGTGGATGCCATCCTACTGCACGGTTGGAGCAGAGGAATCCGTTGAAAATTGGATTGGCCGAGAAAATTGTCGGTTGCTCCACGCTGCGTATCTCCAGCACAAAAACATATATCGGTGCTGGTGGGTGGTTGGGGGGGGGGGGGGGTGGCGAATCACACTGAGACACCGCCAGCAGTGTTGCCTACCATACCATACCTTTGATGGGCAGCACTGTGCTTAGCGAGGCTGTCAGCCTGTTGTTGCATCCACTATAGGTGAGCACTGCGCTCACACGTTAGCATGAATGACTCACCCCCTTACCTCTAACACCCTGAACTCCCGGCTCGGCCCCTGACAGGCAATACACATCCTTTTTTAATTCCTTTTTTACATCAGGCCTGTGCTGAGTAGCAGTAAGGCGCTTGGGCTGACTGCCCAGGGTCTGAATCAGTGCTGCAGGGCACAGTGCAGTCATGCGATGAAATGTGTGCCCCGTGGGGAGAACCTGGACCTATGCCTGCAGGTGACTCTGGTGCATGGTCGTGCAGTGGGTACTGCCACGCCGGAGCAACCCAAGATGAATCTGTTGCATGTACAGTCAAGAAAACCAGATGTCACAGTTGTAGTGGACGCGTGGACATGCAGTCGACGTGTGACGGCCACAAAACACATTCAGCAAATCGAGCAGGACTACAGCGGGGCAATAGCGTTCTCCAACTTTTGGTGCTGAGTCCCATTGGAGTGTCTGCTCCCAAGCCTGACTTCAGCGAGTGATGTACAGTGATCGCGACTGCCACATCACCGCCCCGTGTACTGTTCCCGTTCGAACTGCATTTGACATCACTGTGGTTTCCCGGTCAACAATGGCGACCTGCACATGACTAGTTGGACTCTTGCTCCGTGATGATTCAAGCTTGCGTCTCTACTGGCACCTCTTCGTCCGCCCCTTTTCACTTGGCGGTAGGTATCGGGTGCTGGGTAATGCAGGCCTACGGCCTGTGTCATCTGTGGTTTTGCTGGTGTCGACCGACCCCGCCCCGCCTGGCAGACCTCGATCACCCTGCGCGAGAAATGGTCCCCAAATCAGATCAGTAAAAACAGCAAACGTATACCACTGAAAGAAAAGGGAATTGGAGGCACAGAGCGGAGAACCAATGCTTCAAGCGGGTGCACATGCCAGAAAATGCCTCACAAAAGTTTGTGTCAAACAATTGATGACACTTCGACTCGCCCCCCCTCCCCTTTCCCGGAATAATGCAGATGTACTTATGTGAAGACCACGAGGGGCCACACCGGGCTAAGGGTCATTTCAAAGATTATGAAGTGGGTGCCAATTGTATTGTGCTCTTGATTGTGCTATGTTTGCGGGAAGGAGGGGGTTTTCATACGAGTTTTATGGCCAAAGCATTTGCTCGCCTCAGGGGCCATGTTGGGAGGGGGTAAAAAGCATAGGGCTGTGCTACTATGGTATGTGTCGCACAGTGGGCACAGATTGATTGTCTTATCCCAATGGGGGGCTGCATCCCTCCCATTGCACATTTTCCCAAAGCCAGCGGAGCCCGCACCCCCAAAGCCCGTGGGGCATGCCTTCGGGCTGTTTGAAGACGGGGTCGTCAATGCGTTTCCAGAATTGCGCACGCATTCAAGTTCCGCAGGGAACACCCTCCGCAACTCTGGCGGAGGTTGGGCAACATGGGGCCTTCTGTGGCGTGGCCACAGTATAGGCAGGGACTAGGGACCACTCTGTGTAGCATAGAGGGAACATCTCTCTGGCGCGTGCCCAGCATCCGAATCCATGTTCCGGCCATCTATCCCAATGCTTTACCCTTGTCATACCGAACTTGGGGTGCCCTTTCACAACATTTTGCAAAAGCACAATTCATTCATGCATGATTCGAAGAACTGGTGGTGAGAGAGTGTAATGACAACATTAACGTCTCTTGGAATCAATGCTTGCTCTCTTGGGCACTAAAATAAGTGCCCAAATCCCATTGTGCTCGGCTAATCAGAAAATCCCACACAGACACATGCCCCCAAAAAGGGTTGGAGGTGGGGCGGGGACCATTGAAACTTTGCCCGGTGCACCCGGCGCGCTAACGTTCCCCCTAGAAACACGAAAGTGCCCAATGGTATCCTGAGGGTAGTGGAAGGTGGAGGTCTTCCACGCCACATGTTCCCGACAGGCTCCACAAAACGATAGCTGACTGCACCTGAGCAGACGTGGTGGTGTGCCGTGGGTGTCCGGCTGTGGCTCCCGGAGAAGGGCATTGTGGGCAAACGAGACGAGCTGCTACTTCTGTGGGGGCTTCGGATGTGGGGCTGTCGCTTTTCCTCATCAGTGGTGCGCCCAGACCGAATATATAAGAGGGCGATCCGTCCGCAAACGTCACTTCTGACGGGATAGAGCCGGGGGGGGGGGGGAGGCAAGGCCCAATACTGCGCACCATTGCGCCTCTGCTTTGCATTCGCTGCATAACAGCATCCCATATGGCGTCCTGCCCTTTCCCCCAGACGAAGTCCGATGCATTTGGCTGCGGGTACTCATTGCTCTCGCACCTGCAACACGCCGCCCCCCTCCCCTCCTACCCCCCCCCGTCCCATCTGGCGGTGCCTCCACGCTCCCCCCTCGCCTCTCCGCTGCGTTGCCGCTGTGTTGGGGCCACTATTGCACGTCGAACCCCCACCAACGCTCCCAATCGGGCAGGCGCGCTGGGACTCAGCCCCGTGCCGGCCCATCCGTCGACCAGCAGGGGCTCGACACTGAACGGAAACCGCTCGGAGGCGAACGACGGCGGTGGGGAACCACCCGAACGGCCCTCCGGGGCCCCCTGTGCGCAGGGATGCATTGGAGGGGGGGGGGGGGGGGCGTGCCCCCCCCCCCCCCTCCAGGGCGCTCAGCCTATGCCCAGCCACTGTCTCTCTGACGGCAATTGCCAGACTCAATGGCATTCGTAACCGACAGTAACCGCCCCCGACCGCTTTGGCAACCTCCAACCGCCTGTCCAACCGCCTCCGGGGTCCCTTCCAATGGATCCCTGCCCCTGCCCCTCCTGTGGTGGGCCCCATGTTGTCCTCCTCCTCCTCCCCCTCGATCCTCAAGAGGTCGTGTCCGTGGGCTGGCGTCCGCAGCACAGCACATCAACACCGGTACGGACTGCTGCGGGGACGCGGTGCACAGCACGCACCCTCATCCCCCGCGCCTGTGCTCTGCCCTGCACGTCTCGGATGGGGCCTAGGCCCACCATCACACCCAAGAACAACACAACACACGAAGGCGGTATCTCTGCACAGCGCGTGCACATCACCCCGTAGGAAATGAGCGGTCCCGCGACGACCCTGGACACCGGTCACTTTCGGTTTTGCAATTTTCGGCCCGGCCGCGGTCGGCCGGGGGACGAAAAATGGCTGAAAAATGGCCATAACTCGTTCCAGGCGCGTCGAAATTTGCCGAAATGCGGAACATCGAATCCGCGCTTTCGCACTCTTCGATTGCCCATAGCCCCAGGAAATCGCAATTTTTTGCCGTTTTGAGCACCGGGGGGGGCACGTTGAGACATGGCATCTTTAGTGGGAAATATAATTTGATTTACCTCATCATCTGAGTTCCTGGACTGAGTACGAACCCGAGCCGTCCTGCGCATGGGAACACAGTAGTTACTGCCGTCAGTTTGGCCATCGGGCGGAGACGGGTCCAAAATAGCCTACTTTTCGCACAGCGCGGGCACAGCGCGGGCACAGCGCACGGTGCACACCCCAAACTTCCCCCGGCAATGACGCACGAGACGGCGGTGCATAGGCTCCACACAAGCAGTCGAGGCGGGAAGCGGGATACTGTCGCATGCGCATTGGTCACCCACGACCCTCTGATGCGCATGCCCCAGATGTTACGGTCGCGTTTGGGGCGCCGCATCCCACAGCCCCGTTCACACAGCAAATGCACGGCAAAGCAGTGGGGTGAGCGAAGCGAAGGTGGGGATTCAGGTGTAGCAGTGGGAAGAGGGGGGGGGGGGGGGTCAGCGCGGCCCTCAACAGTCCGTGCGGATGGAAGATCCATCAACGCCGAGATCCATCAAGGCCCGGGTCCATCAACGGCTACAGATGTACTGTGCTTTGGACTTGTGCCAACACAGTGAAGACGGTTGTTGTGGTCTGGGGTGCGGTGATGTGGTCTGGGGTGCGGTGATGTGGTCTGGGGTGCGGTGATGTGGTCTGGGGTGCGGTGATGCGGTCTGGGGTGCGGTGATGTGGTCTGGGGTGCGGTGATGTGGTCTGGGGTGCGGTGATGTGGTCTGGGGTGCGGTGATGTGGTCTGGGGTGCGGTGATGCGGTCTAGGGTGCGGTGATGTGGTCTGGGGTGCGGTGATGTGGTCTGGGGTGCGGTGATGTGGTCTGGGGTGCGGTGATGTGGTCTGGGGTGCGGTGATGCGGTCTGGGGTGCGGTGATGCGGTCTGGGGTGCGGTGATGTGGTCTAGGGTGCGGTGATGTGGTCTGGGGTGCGGTGATGCGGTCTGGGGTGCGGTGATGTGGTCTGGGGTGCGGTGATGTGGTCTGGGGTGCGGTGATGCGGTCTGGGGTGCGGTGATGTGGTCTGGGGTGCGGTGATGTGGTCTGGGGTGCGGTGATGTGGTCTGGGGTGCGGTGATGTGGTCTGGGGTGCGGTGATGCGGTCTAGGGTGCGGTGATGTGGTCTGGGGTGCGGTGATGTGGTCTGGGGTGCGGTGATGTGGTCTGGGGTGCGGTGATGTGGTCTGGGGTGCGGTGATGCGGTCTGGGGTGCGGTGATGCGGTCTGGGGTGCGGTGATGTGGTCTAGGGTGCGGTGATGTGGTCTGGGGTGCGGTGATGCGGTCTGGGGTGCGGTGATGTGGTCTGGGGTGCGGTGATGTGGTCTGGGGTGCGGTGATGTGGTCTGGGGTGCGGTGATGTGGTCTGGGGTGCGGTGATGTGGTCTGGGGTGCGGTGATGTGGTCTGGGGTGCGGTGATGCGGTCTGGGGTGCGGTGATGTGGTCTGGGGTGCGGTGATGTGGTCTGGGGTGCGGTGATGTGGTCTGGGGTGCGGTGATGTGGTCTGGGGTGCGGTGATGCGGTCTGGGGTGCGGTGATGCGGTCTGGGGTGCGGTGATGTGGTCTGGGGTGCGGTGATGTGGTCTGGGGTGCGGTGATGTGGTCTGGGGTGCGGTGATGCGGTCTAGGGTGCGGTGATGTGGTCTGGGGTGCGGTGATGTGGTCTGGGGTGCGGTGATGTGGTCTGGGGTGCGGTGATGTGGTCTGGGGTGCGGTGATGTGGTCTGGGGTGCGGTGATGCGGTCTGGGGTGCGGTGATGCGGTCTGGGGTGCGGTGATGTGGTCTGGGGTGCGGTGATGTGGTCTGGGGTGCGGTGATGTGGTCTGGGGTGCGGTGATGTGGTCTGGGGTGCGGTGATGTGGTCTGGGGTGCGGTGATGTGGTCTGGGGTGCGGTGATGTGGTCTGGGGTGCGGTGATGTGGTCTGGGGTGCGGTGATGTGGTCTGGGGTGCGGTGATGTGGTCTGGGGTGCGGTGATGTGGTCTGGGGTGCGGTGATGCGGTCTGGGGTGCGGTGATGTGGTCTGGGGTGCGGTGATGTGGTCTGGGGTGCGGTGATGTGGTCTGGGGTGCGGTGATGTGGTCTGGGGTGCGGTGATGCGGTCTGGGGTGCGGTGATGTGGTCTGGGGTGCGGTGATGTGGTCTGGGGTGCGGTGATGTGGTCTGGGGTGCGGTGATGTGGTCTGGGGTGCGGTGATGTGGTCTGGGGTGCGGTGATGTGGTCTGGGGTGCGGTGATGCGGTCTGGGGTGCGGTGATGTGGTCTGGGGTGCGGTGATGCGGTCTAGGGTGCGGTGATGTGGTCTGGGGGTAGGGGTGCACGGCCGCAAGATCGCGTTTCGCGTTTCGCTGCCTTTCGCCCCCTGTCCACCTCCCGGGGCTCACCGGGTTGTCCCGGCCGCAGGCGGCGCTTCCCCCACGGCGGTTGGGATGCAACCGACGGCAGTTGGCGGGGGTGCCACGCGGCGGCGGGTGCTCAACCAACAAAATTTGGCCGGAAACCGGCGGCGTCTGGCGGTAAAACCGCCGGCGGTTGACCGCCGTGGGAGGGACTTGGCACTGCCGGGGCATGCGTTGCCGACGTGAAGGGTGCACTGCCGGGGAAGTGGGGACGTCGGTCAGCGCAGGGCCTGCCTGGCGTGAGGCACGGCTGAGGGGGGGACCGCAGGGCATGTGGGGTACGGCGTGCCATCCGGCGTTGGAGGGAATGGGGGGGCACCGCGGGGGTCGGGCACACGGCGTAGCACTGCGGGTCATGGGGCAGGGGGTCTACGCCCCTTTTGTTTGGGCGCTCCGACCGCAAGCCTCACGGTCGGGCTATTGCTTAATGACCCCCGGGAGGGGGGCGGGGGTTGTTTGGGGCCCTGGCCAGCCCTGGTCGACCCCCCCCCCACCCCCACAAGATTATCCTCCGGCAAAACATGAAATTTATCAAAGGGGCCGGAAATTTGAGGCCGATCTTAGGTACACAAACTTTTTTTTGGCCTCCGATCGGGTTCTCCCTAAGCAGTAGCCTGTTCGCGGTGCGGATGAGGTGGACGACACTTCTATGACTTCGGGCGAGCCTGAAACAATCTTCGGGAGTCGTTGGAACTCACCTTTGCAGAGACGCGAGTTCTTGGTCAAGTGGCAGTGGATGGACCTCATTGAGAACAAGAGACCCAAGTTCCCCCGCGTGGCCGCTGAGCGTTCACAAAGTAGGTCAAGGGTCAGCCACAGACTTGCGACGAACGTCCGCCAGCTCAGACATAATCACAAGGAGCCGCGCCCCAACTGACCACTGCGCTGCACGCGGCCGTTTCTTACCGAGTTCTGCGTGTGACTGGGGCAGGTATTACTGAGCGGCACATGGCACGGGGCTGATTACTAACGGAACCCACTGGCCCTGCCGGACGCGAGTGGCAAGTCTGGTCAGCGACAGGCACGGGTTCGGGTGAAGGTGGGGTGTGCTCTGTCCTCTTCCCTGTCCGGAAGCGGTGGGGGGCACGGGAGGAACGGGGCCCACGCCTTGCCCCCTCCCCCGCCTCCCCCTGTAGAACGTGGGCACGGATGCATTGGAAGAGGGGGGAGGGTAGGCCCCGCCCCCGTTCAGGGCGCCCAGCCTATGCCCAGCCACTGTCCCCCTGACGGCAAATGCCAGCCTCAATGGCATTTGTAACCGACAGTAACCGCCCCCAACCGCTTTGGCAACCCCCTCCAACCGCCTGTCCAACCGCCTCTGGGACTACCTCGAGGCCCCTTCGCTTTCCAATGCATCCCTGAACGTGGGGCACACAGTGCGGCAATGCGGGGGACCGCGCGTCCGCCCCGGAGGTCGTGCGGGGGGGGGAGCAGGCGAGGGACGGGGGGGGCTACCCCGAGCGGCGCCGGGGCGATGGGGAGGCCATGGGGGTGGCGGGGGATGAGCCTCGGGACTGGCATATGCCTCCGAAGTGGTGCTGCGGGGCCCCCGACCGCACGAGGCGGGCGTGGGAGGGCTCGGTGGGGGGGGACACCGGACTGTCGGGCTGCGGGGGCTTGGGGCAGTACATCTCCTCCAGGCGGTCCCAGGGCACACCTGCAGGCAGAACGAGGGGGGGGGGGGGGGCAAGAAGTAGATGGTCGAGGGTGTGGTGTGGCTTGGGCTTCTTGACCGGGGGCGTGTCACCTTTGCTGATCTCCTTTTTGGGTGTCCGTGGGTAGCCTTTCGTGTTGGGGTGGCCTTTGGTGTGTTGGGTGGCGGGGTACAGAGATGGGCTGGGGATTACTGGGGATGGGCAAGGGGGGGGGGGGGGTGGCACAAGGCCTCGGTATCTGATTGTTTGCCTTCGGCGGCGCCTATTGGCCTCTCGCCACTGCTGATTCTTACCCTCTGTGGGCCCGAACGTGTTTTGGTTGTGTCAACGGAGCCCCCGGATGACTTGTCCTGTTTGACTACTCCGGGGGTCGGCCGTCCCGGAGACGGGGCTGTTGCAGGGGTGGGGGGGGGGGAGAATTAGAAGAGGGAGGGGGTCTGGGACGGACAAGTGTGTGTACCAAAAATGGCTCGCCCAGACCTTCCCAACGGTACATTTCAGTGTTGTCCCACGATGGTCACTTTGGTCTGGGGGGGGGGGTGTCCAGCGGGGGTACCCCCCTCCTCCTGCGGTGCACGGCCATTCTCATTCCTCCCTCGTGGGGGGGGACACTGTTTCGGTTCGTATTTAACTTCGCGCGTTTTGACTGCACTGAAGTGGAGGTGGAACACCCGTTGAGCCCCGCGGGGTGCTCCGGGCACCACCAGGCGTGCCACTGGCGTCCGGCAGACCCGATGTGATCGGAAGGAGCCGAGTCTTACCGAGTCGAACGCGGGACGCAGCCGATTCCTACTGAGTTCCGGGTGCCACACGTACCCCATCGGAGGAGCGTCCCTCGGGCTCCGGCTCCGGGGGGTCGTACCCCGGCACCGGCTCCACTCCCGGACCCGTGGTACCGGTCCCTGGGTGACCCCTCCCGGGGGGTTCACGGAGGGCGGGTGTCAGCCCTCGGTCCGCCGCGTACTACTGAAAGGGGACGTTTGGCAGAAAAGTGCTCGTACCCACCAACCCCCCGCGGGATGCATTGGAGGGGGGGGTACCCCCTCCCTCCAGGGCGCCCAGCCTATGTCCAGCCGCTGCCTCCCTGACAGCAAGTGCCAGCTTCAATGGCATTTGTAACCGACAGTAACCGCCCCCAACCGCTTTGGCAACCTCCTCCAACCGCCTGCCTAACCGCTTCTGGGGCCGCCTCTGAGGCCCCTTCCCTTCTAACGCACCCCCCCCCCCCCCGGACCCCACGGCGATTAAAGGAAAATCAATCAACAACAGTGTGCGGCGTCCAGCCCACCCCCCCTGCCAGCACTGACAGAGGCTTCATGTGCAGGCCCCCAACGGTGAAAGGAGGATGGCGCTGGGGGGCGTCCCGCAGGCACCGCACCGCATACCAATGAAGCGCTTGTAGGCGGGGAGGTCCTGCGTGCCCCAGGCAGTGGCCAGGGCAAAGAGGCGGGCGCAACAGGCGTCGTGGGGGTGTGCGGTGCTGTAGAGCTCGAAGCAGACGGCAGCGAGCGTGTAGTTCCCCTGTGACCGGAAGGCGGGAGCACAGCAGGACAGGGCCCCGGAAGTGGGTAAAACGGAGTGGGCGGTCCAGCAAAACTGAGTCAAATGGGGGTGGGTTGTTTTAACTCCGTGGAAAACACGTTTTTCTACTGAATTGAATTACTCAGTTCATTAATGAAGTTAAATTATGATCATCATTAAATTATCATTAAATTAAATTATTAAATTAAATCAATTCATCAATGAGTTTCGTTAGCCATTTGATGAATAAAAGGTACAAAATGGCAAAACTCGATTTCAAAAAGTAATTGAACGAGAACCGAGCAAGAACAAAATGTGCAAAGACAATACGGGGGGGGGGGGGGGACTGGTGCCTGAAAATGTGCAAAGGGGGGGGGGACTGGTGCCTGGTGCATTTGGCCGTGGGAAATTTTGCGGAAGCAAGGGACAAGGGATGAGACATGGAGCATGCAAAGCACAAGGGACAAGGGGATGGGAGGACAAAGCAGGAAGCCCCTGGATTTGGCGCGGGAAATTTGGCGGCCAAATTGAAACGCCAAATCTCCCACACCAACTCTACGCCCCCCCCCCCCCCCACCGGGTACGTGCTCGGGTGTACTGGACACCCGCAGGACCCCCAGATCTTGCAGAGACCAGTCAATCTCGAGGGTACCCCCTCCCAAGCCCCAGGAGGGCCCCGGCCACGGGCACAATGGCCGAAAGAGGACAGACCGGCCCTGCCACGCCTCCATAAGACGTCCATCGACCGCAGGCCACTGAAAAGGCGAAGGGACTGGGGCAGGGCAGGGGGAGTAGGGCGCGCCGCAGGTGCCGGAGGGGAATGGGAATTGGCTGTGCGGTGTTCAGCACCTGTGGGAGAGGGGCGCGGGCGGTGATGGTGCGGTGATGGTGCGGCCCCTGCCCCTGCCCCTGCCTCAGCCCCTACCCCAGCCCCTGCCCCTGCCCCTGCCCCTGCCCCTGCCCCTGCCCCTGCCCCTGCCCCTGCCCCTGCCCCTGCCCCTGCCCCTGCCTCAGCCCCTACCCCTGCCCCTGCCCCAAGCCGATTATTTACGGGGGTTTACAGTGGTTTTGGCCCCCGGCCCCCACATGGTGTAAATTGTTGTAAATTTTCCCAAAAGTGGTGTAAATTTCTGGAAAAAAAAGTGTAAATTTAAAAAACGGACGGTGTCACTCAACAGTTCAACCAATTACAAAAACTCAAAACACTGTAATATGGTGTTTTGAACATTGGTTGCTTGGGCCTTGTGACCCCAAGTGGCGTTTTCCCACCGTTTGTATGATTGGTTTCGTGTTTGGATTAAAAATTTTTTTGTGTGTACATACTTATATAGACCGGCAGGCTGGGTTTTTTTTTTAGGTGGGTTTGCCCAAGCACTACCGGGGGTGGAGGGGGTATCATGGGCTGGGAAATGTACCATGGACCCAGGTTGTGGTCCAAAAATTGTGCTGTCACAAGGACAGAAAAATATTGCAAAAAAACTGCACAGCAAACTGCAAAAAGAGCGGCACATTCATCAAGGGAGAGGGGGGAGGGTGGTTGGGGTGGGGCACGTACATTAGTTTCGCGATGTGGGTGGGAGGGTCAAAGGATACATGGAAAGGTTACAGTCGGGAGGTAAAAAGCAGGCAGTACAGGAAACAGGTCAGAACAAGACAAGTCAGAACGACACAACACAACGCCACAGAAATCCTATGTTGCTAGCTGCATGGCATCACTGTTTGATGCCCCATGGCTATGACTCGAGGGCCTCCGGATCCTCCTCGATCCACGCTTCCAGGCCCTCTGCAGGGTCAAGACGATCCTCTGGATGGCCTGCAGCCGGGTCTTGCTTCCGCACCCACATTACATGAGAAAGCTAAGGCGGCAGAGAACATTGAACGTAACCCCATACTTGATTCAACTTGGTGGCTATGAGGAATTCCCAAAAGCGTGGACTGGACCCCACACACCCATAACCCCATTACCCTGTCGGCCCTAAGCTTGCCAACCAAAAGCGTGGATTGTGAGTCCCTAACCCCAACTCGAGGGGCCACGCAACAAAGCGTGGATTGTGAGTCCCTAACCCCAACTCGAGGGGCCACGCAACAAAGCGTGGATTGTGAGTCCCTAAGCCCAACTCCAGGGGCCACGCAACAAAGCGTGGATTGTGAGTCCCTAACCCCAACTCCAGGGGCCACGCAACAAAGCGTGGATTGTGGGTCCCTAACCCCAACTCGAGGGGCCACGCAACAAAGCGTGGATTGTGAGTCCCTAACCCCAACTCCAGGGGCCACACCGAAGCGTGGATTGTGAGTCCCTAACCCCAACTCGAGGGGCCACGCAACAAAGCCTTGGAAGGAGAAAGAAAGTTTGAACGAATGTGTTCGCCCCAGAAAGAAATTGGCGCTACACTCGGGCCGGGGTTTTGCTCCGAATGCAGGATCTTCAGCTAGCAACAAACGATATTTGTATAGCGGCCCGTCTTGCTAATCTCCGCTGAAAGCACCTCGCAACAAACGACATTTGTATAGCGCCTCGTCTTGCGAAATCTGGCGCTCAGTAGTAGTTCATGTTGCAATGTACCAGGTAGGCAGCAGCAACATGGTACAAACATGGTAAAAACAAAAATATACATCACATGTGGGCAATGTGGGGGGGTGTTTATGATATTTCCCAACATCTAGTAGCATGCAAAAGCCTGCCCCTGCCCCTGCCCCTGCCCTTGCCCTTGCCCTTGCCCTTGCCCTTGCCCCTGCCCTGCCCCTGCCCCTGCCCCTGCCCCTGCCCCTGCCTCAGCCCCTACCCCTGCCCACGTCAATTTTGGGTGAAGGAAGTAGGTCAAACGGGCACAATACTCAAAACGGACAAAAATGCTGCGATGACCGCTCCCCATTCAGAATGACGGTTCACAAACGATACGATTCCCCCAGTTCCGCGATGATTACCCAAATTGCGCGCCGCTGGATTGGCGGTCCTAGAGGGGGTGGGGGGCGGACATGGGGCCACAGGACGGCAACTACACCGGCCAAGGCACGCCAACAACGCCGCACAAGGACCCCCCCCCCCCCCGCCCCACCCCCGAATGCAGCGCCTTGAATGCAGCAGCACACAGCCCAGGCGGCACCTCCTTGAACAGTTGCCAGCCCCGGTCGTATTCGGACGCGGCATCCGCCTTGCTTTGCAGAATGTACATCCACTCATCATTTTGTTCAGCCTCGGCCACCAGCTCATGTATCTCGACCGCACCTGCACCGAAAGAGAGTGTGCGCCCCCTCGGCAGCAATAGCACCGCCCCCTCACACAAGCGGGGGCGCGATTACACGCGACAAACGGGCAGAGGGGAGGGGGGCGGTCGCTGGAGAAACCCGAACAGCGCAAACCGGCCCAGCCACCAGCCAGAAATGCTCCAAAGGACGGCGTTCTCGTGCGACCATCCGGCATCACACGATCGGTATTGCCCTTTTAAGGTCAAAACTCGATTTTGCAACGCTGGTACACTATCCAAATGCCCATCTTCGAACTTCACGGATACATAAGCTACGCCTGAAACAGTGAAATGCGACACAATGAAGTACCCTTTTTTTTTGGACTCAATGAAGGAAGGCCTTTCCGTCCGAGTTGGCACCCTGGTTTTCGTCCAAAGAAAGATTTGTTTGTGAGAGCACAGGCAACTCACGGGACGATGCAAGGGGAGGCTCACGGTTGCAAAAACCACCCACATGAACAGCACCGATTGCTATCTACCCCTGCCCTCCCTCCTCAGCAGTTGCCCTGTGATTGATGGCTTGATGTGCTTGGTCGCACCACGCCTATAGACCCTCCTGAGGCCACATGCTCCCACAAATTGATTAAAAAACCAACAAGCTCAGTTCAGCTGAAACGTGCTGTGGAATGCTACGAATGGTATCATTTTCCCTTTTCCATCGGCGGTGGCAACACGCTGGGTCCCTTCATACTTCAAAAATGCTTGACCTAACCCTAACCTGTCACATGAGCCTAGGCTCGCCTTTCATGTCGAGGATATGTCTGAATGCTGCATCCCAAAAAAGGGGCCACAAACGCAGAAGTGCCAAAATGTCAAACTGCCCGTAGCACTGGTACATACTGCGGCCCGACAGGGCCAAATACATGTGCTCGCCATGCCTCTAGGCCCAATCCATTTACAACATGATGGAGCATGGGATGACACTTGGGCTTGCTGCCCCACCACGTCGGGGGGGGCGAGGAGGGGGGGGGGGGTTATCCTAACCGAACACCGCCAAAAAAAGGCTCATTTTTTGCTACAAAAAAAAGTGGTCAAGGATGCTATTTTATCACAAATCCACGGTGCAACGCGCTGTGTAAAGAATGTCCATCTAAACAAAGGTAAGCCTGCTTTCTGAGCGTTTTTGTACACTATGCGCCCTCTATGCGCCCTCTATGCGCCCTCTATGCGCCCACGATGCGCCCATGATGCGCCCTCTATGCGCCATCTATGCGCCCTCTATGCGCCCTCTATGCGCCCTCTATGCGCCCTCTATGCACCCTCTATAGGCCCTCTATGCGCGCCCCGAGGGTGTGGAGGTGCCAGGGACCGCTCCGCCGCACACCTTCCGCCGTCCCCATGAATTCCACGAAGTCCACGGGGCGCGTCACGAAATGCGCCTGGACGCGGCCGTAGGTGGTGTCCGAGAGCAGCGTCCTGGTGCCGAGGGTCTGGTTCAGCTGCGCCAGGGTCGTGCACAGGGCGGGGCCCGGGCCGAGGAGGTTGTACGTGGCGGCCAACGCGGTGCCCACGTTCCCGGCCAGGACGCTGCACGTGTGGACGGCGATGCGCGCCTCACAGGGCGGTGACAGGCGCCGCAGGCGCTCGTGGATGGAGAGGGCGGCCTGGCACGCGTAGATGGCGTGCGCGCTGTTGTTGGTGACGGCGTTGAAGGCCGCGTAGACGATGCCGCCTGCGAAGGGCGATGGGGGGCGCGTCGGGGCTGTGCTGTGCTGCGATGGTGCAGGACTAAGTGGAAGGATGCATCCCTTTTCAGGCGGAGCTGCCCCTTTGGGCAAGCAGCAGCAACAAGCAGCAGCATTCGACTCGGTTCTGGCACTATCAGACGAGTTTACACGGCTTTGAATGAACACAACACTCGTCGCCATCAATGAGCGCTTTATGTTTCCGCAGCCGCCCACCCACCCCACTACAGCAAAGGTGTCCTTAAGGGGGGGAAACACCAAGCCTTCGTAACGCCAACATGAACGAACGCTCACGAGGACGCCGTCTGCTGCATGGTCACGGGACCTTCTCTACTTCAAAGGTGGCGGTTGGCGGCAGTTGGCGGCTGACGGTTGGTGGCGGTTGGCAGCGGTTGGCGGTTGGCAGTTGGTGGTTGGTGGTTGCTGGCGCTTTGCGGTTGGAAGTTGGCGGTTGGTGGCGGTTGGTGGTGGTTGGCAGCGGTTGGCGCTTGGCGGTTGGTGCTCTTTGGGGGGGCTGCCGTTAACCAAAAAGGGGGGGGGGGGTGTTCTTGAGGACAGCCCTGCACTACAGTGGAGCCTCCGTTTCCCAAAGGTCCGCCCATGCCACCCCCAACAACCCACAAGCCCGAAGCCCCCGCAGCGACGCTCCAGGGATGTGGAGAGGCAAACGCTCGCGTCCGACGTGATGCCCGCGCACGGCACCGACACAGAGGAACAGGACCTGCGAAGCCCAGTACAGTGCCGCGGCCGGTCTTGACGATGGAGATCATGGCCTCGGTGGCCTGCCCCAAGTGCACCTCGACGGCCACGCCGTACTGGAGCGCTATCTCGTTCACCCCCACGAGGTTGGCCACCAGCACCGTGACTTGTTTGGAGGTGAGCCCTGAGACGCACGTGCGGGGCTTGGCAGGGCCTGACCAGGCCTCGCTCAACGCAGGCATGCACAAGATGGGCCCACGGCCGCCCCCAGGTCACGCATGACGAGCGGTGGTCTACCGCAGTTCCCGCTGGGCCCAGGTGTTGGTGCCGCCGGGCCCTGGTCGCGCTGTGATAAGGCCGGCACTTGGGCGGTTGAGATCCTTCGGTATACTGCCACACTGCGGCGTGCACCGGCCTTCCCTTATGATTTACCCCCCTCACCCAACCGACCACCAACCGCCACATCAACGGCCGACCACGTCCTGCACGTCAACGCACCCCGGATCTCTGGGACATCGCCTGCCGTGGGTCTGCCACGCCCGCCTGATCTGGTCGACCATTTCTGAAATGGCAGTGGGCAGTGGAAAGCCTTCCGGACACTGACTCACTGCTGGTGGGCAGTGGGCTGTGGAACTCGTGCTTGGGTGCACCCCCGTTGTGTCTGGGTGCTTTCGGGCTCGCGGGTGGGAATGGGCGTGCCCGCATACGTACAGGGGGCGGGTGTGCCCCCATGGCAGCACTGCGCCTCCTCCTCAGAGAGTTTTTGGTAACAAGGAGGACACGGGACAACTGGTGTTGCCTCTGGGTAGTGCAGGATCCCCCGAGGGATCGCATGCTGGCCCATGCAAGCGTGCGGTCTGAGAGCTCTGGTGTCCACCGCACCCCGGGCTCTCGCTGAGGGGCGGTCGGCGTAGTGTGCGGTGCGTGGTCCTTGTGGTGCGAGCGTTGGGGCGTGTACACCAGTGGCGGTGTTTGGCGTGTGCGGTGCATCGTGTGACGCGCGCGCACAGACACACACCACACCCCAGACCCACACACACACACACCACATACCTAATACCATGGACCACACCACACATGTCACACATCACACACGCCACACACGGTACACACACACGCACGCATGCCCGAATGCACGCACACACCACAGACGCCACACACACACACACACACACACACACACACACACACACACACACACACACACACACCACAGACGCCACACACACACACACACACACACACACACACACACACACACACACACACACACACACACACCACAGACGCCACACACACACGCACGCACGCACGCACGCACGCACGCACGCACGCACGCACGCACGCACCGCGCAGCGCCGCGCCGCCACCCCACCCCACCCCACCCCACCCCACCCCACCCCACCCCACCCCACCCCACCCCACCCCACCCCACCCCACCCCACACCACACCACACCACACCACACCACACACACACACACACACACACACACAGACACACACACACCACACACCACACACCACACGCAACACACCCCACACCGCACACACACAAAAGGATCCCCACTGCCCACTGCCCGACGCAGTGTGGCAGTATACAGAAGGATCCCAGTCACCCAGGTGCCAGCCTTGACACAGAGTGGCAACACGTCCCCAGGGCACCCAGTCACCCAGGTGCCAGCCTTGTCACAGAGTGGCAACACGTCCCCAGGACAGCTCTGGACAGCAGCCGCGCGGCGCCAAGGGGAAGGATGGCCCTCTGCCACAGGTGCACAACACACTACACACAACGCGTGTCAACACACACAGCCCCTCCCGTTTTGCATTACCCGTATGCAAGGCATCCCGGCCATTGCCATTTGGTAACAGTCGGCACACCACACCACACCACACACACAAGTAGACGACACAAAGCGACCAAACCCCAGCACAAGCAGAAGCGGGGCAGGCACTGATCGGAAGAAGCATCTTGTCAGGCTGCTAGGCTGCTGACAGACCATCGGCGACTAGGCGCCGCAGCAGCCGGCAAAGTACGCTAGAGGTCTCGGTACCCATGTTGTGCATCGAGCAAAAAGACGTACTGCACTCTGCAGCGCGGTCTTGAGTGAGGTCAGGGCGTTGCAATGTGTGCAGACGCTCTACAGACCACACACACTTGTGCAGGAACCAAACGATAAGACCACTGTTGCTTAGCACGAGCACTGCGGATCGGATGGCACCCGGAACACCTCGTCAGGCCAGTGAGCAATCAAAACAGCACAAAGCAGGGCAAAGCATTGAAGCTGTCATGAAGTCATAAGGCTAGGCGCCTTTTTGCAGTGATATGGGAAGCAGGACACGGGAATGTTTGGAATCATCCGTGAGGAGTCATGGGCAAAGTATCTTGCACCCTGTTCGTATATCACTAACCCGGGAGGGGAGGAGAATGACACTGGACATCGCAGCAGTCCTTTCATGCCCAGGGAACCCTGTTGATGCTTCGCACGCAAGTCCTTGGGGGGGGGGGGGGGTTGGAATTCATTCACACAGGTACAAGAGGGATGGCGAGGGAGGAACAGGTACAAGACTGGCAGGAGAGCAAACAGGTCAGGAGACCAGCGTAGCCGCTGGCTCACACACACACACATCCTCCAACCGCGTGTGCTGTCTTTTTTGTGGGTGCTGTGTCAGTGGTTGTACCCGTCATGCCCCGTCAACAGCCACGAAGGCCAGAGGGACGGTCTGGGTTATTATCTGGGGCACTGACGTGTGTCTGACGTGTGTCTGTGTGCGTGTGTTGTCTTTTGGTGGGTGCTGTGTCAGTGGCCGAGTCACCGGGCTCGTGCCGTGAAGGCGCCGGTTCGAGTCTTGCTGCCTACATGGCCCCTCCGCCGAAGCAAAGGATGAGAAGATGCAGAGAAGGCGCAGCTGCCGCTAAGCGGCTGACGGAGCAAGTCGCGGAGCGCACTGCTGCAGGGGGCTGTGGTGTAGTATTTTTGCTAGGTATTGGGGGGGGGGGGTTAGGGGCAGGCCAAAAAACGACGAGGCGCACCTACCACGGCCGGCAGTGCCGGTGGCGTAGCGAGCTGTTGTAGGGGGCGGTGGTGAGTGTTGACGTCTGGAGGGCTCGAACCTCTGACGCTGGTGTACGAGCCCATACAGTTGACAACCGGACCAATCCAAGCCTCATGCGCAGTTTAGTATGCCGGACGGCCATAGGACCGTGTGTGGTGGTGTGGTGGTGTGTGGCTCACACACATACACACGCACAGGGTTGCCGTTGCTGAGCAACCTTGTCGGTAAGCATCACTCTGTGACAGCGTTGCATGGTGACAGTGCAGAGGGGCACACCACGAGTCGGACGTGCTCCTGAAGTGCAGGGTAATCGGAGCACCAGGCCCCCGATACGGCGCCGGGCCGAAGGCCTGTGGGGAGGGACCAGCTACTATAGTCGTTGCCTCGCCATATCGCGTGTTTTTTGAGCCACTGTAGGCACTGAGATACCGCGCAGCTGCGCGGAAGGGGGAGGCGGGGCGCAATGAAATACATGAATCGCACTGTGCTGTTGAAGTCCTGGGGTCCAGTTAATAAACCCCTGACCACGGCTGAATGTGTGGCGCGGAGAACCGCGCGCAGGGGGTATCCGGATAACACGGCCACTTGCATCCACGCCGCGATTGTGAGGAGTTCTCCCGCCCATGTCTGGCACCAGCGTCGGCTGTTACTGAGTACGCCTATCAATAAGTAGGGGAGGTAGGAGGGGTAGGAGAGGTTGCAGGACAACAGGGGAGGCCCCAATTTTAGGTTCCATGCCGGGTCAAGGGCACTCGGGTGGGTGTAGGCGGACCCTCTTCCATTGCGACCCCGCACCAGGTAGAAGCCCACTGCCTGCGTGTACGTGTTGTGGCACTTGAACCTACAGGCGTCAGAATCAGACCTACAGCAGTCGCACAGGACTCTCAGACCCCAAGCTTGCTCTAGGATGCCTCTCACTGTGTGCACGAGGGCTGTTTCAGGGCTGTCGGGGTATGTGGAGGCGATGAGGATGTTGTCTTTGAATTGTTGGAGCGATATTTTGCCACGTGCATTTTCCCAATGGATGAAGCCCTGTTCTGCTATTTTCACAGTCCCCAACTGGCGGAACAGGTGCCTGTGTGTATATACTGACCACAAACTGTGTACACACACACACACAGACACACGATTGCAAACAAACGAGCACAACGCGGCTCAGAATGTCGGATTCCTCGTCAGTTGGATCGTCAAACAAGAAGCATGTTCGACGCCAATAGGCGCCTTTCTGCAGTACAGCACACACACACACACACACACACACACACGATGAGTACCGCAAACAAGAACAGAGCAAGAAATGCGGTGAAAGAAAACTCCTCAGGAGCTGCAGGGCAGCCCTGGACGTCTTTCGGTCTGTTAATAAATGATGGCAAAGTGCAGATCTGGACTGTGGGCACGGTTCAGAGACAGGGCACCCCTGTTCCCTTGCCTGCCAACCCTTCGGATTGTACTTCACACACACACACACACACAGACACAGACATCACAAACACACACACATCACACACACACGTCACACACACCACACACCACACACCAACAGCACGACAGCCCTTGCCCCCCTGCCACACCGGTTTCAAATCGTACACTCGTGAACTTGTCCTCATCCGCCAACTTCGGCACTTGGGGACTTCCCGGGGGCCTGAGCGGACTGGCCGGGCGCTTCCGCATGGAGCCCAGGGACGCGATGGAGTTCCAAATGTTCTGCAGGCCGTTGTTGACCGCGACACTCAAGCGGCGCGCCGGCACCGCGAGGGATACGCGCCGGAGGGGCATGCCCACGGACACACGGCGCGCCGCGGCCTCTTTGTTGTCCGCGGGGGTGAAGGGGTTGCGGAAGGAAAACGGTTTTGCGAGCTGCTGCTGCGACTGCGTCCCCGAGGCGTCCTCAAAGACGCGTTCCAAGTCCTGCGAAAGTTTGGGGATGTGCGTGAGCGAAGAGGGAGGGAGGGAGCGGACGCGACCGGACGCGAGCGCACACGACCGGACATGACCGGACGCGAGCGCACTTGACTGGACGTGAGCGCACGCAACCGGACGCGAGCGCACGCGACGGCACACGATAACACGCGACGGGCCGCGACTGTTGCACAGCACCGGCCTCTGCACCTGCACTGTCAGCGGCGAGGCATGTCCCGAGGACGCCACCGACGGGGACTTGTCATTGTCCGGGACGGCGCTCGGGGGCCAGTCCTCGTTCTTGTTGTTGCCCTTGAACTGCACGCGGGACGGCCCGCGATGGAGGCCGTGGGGGTGCCCGCCCGGCTCGGGGGGGCACATGTCGTCGGCGCTGGGCCGGGTCACGCGCGTCAAGGCGGTCGTCGCGGTGGTGTCGCTGCTGCAGTCCTCGAAGAGGGTGTCCGGGAGGTAGGGCCGGAACTCTCGCAGCCTGAATGGGGTGGCGTTGGGGGGGGGGGGGGGGTAATGGTAGGGAGCTTGTTTGAGGGTTGTATGGGGGCTGTATTGAAGAGGTATTGGGGTTGTGAGGGAAGTATGTGCAGGTCATGTGGGGGTTGTACCGCAATTGTAGGGAAGTCAGGGGGGGGGTGACCCATCCGCCTGAGGCCCCCTGGGGCGGGGGGGGGGGGGGGGTCCGGGAGGGGCCTCTTGGGGGGGGGGGAGTATTAGAAGGGGAGGAGGGGGGGGTCTGGGACGTGAAAGATTGTGTACCAAAAATGGCCCAATCAGATTTTCCTGATGGTAAATTTCGTTTTTTCCCGCGAAGGTCATTTTGGTCGGGGGGGGGGGGTCCAGGGGGGGCGGGGGGTAGCCCCCTCCTCCTCCTACAGCGTATAGCCATTCTAATACTTCCCTTTGGGGGAGGGGGGGGGGGGGGGCTCCGCATCCTAGAACCGGCAGAGCTGCCCCCCGGGCGGGAAACTGTATGGAAGTTGTCTGAGAGTGGCAGTTGTGTGGGCGCCGCATGGGGGCTGCTTGAGAGCTGTTGGGAAGTTGTATGCAAGTTGTATAGGGGTTGCATGGGGGCTGCATGGGAGTGGTACGGAAGATGTATGGGAGGTGTACCCCGCCCCCCCCCCCTGCGCAAGCACGGCCGCGGTCCCAACAAATCCAGGCAAAACAGCTCTTCAACGCCTGACCCGTGCTGAGACAAGACCGTGCTTGCGTGGGGCACGCATGACGGCAAACGCACATGACCGTCCACATCCAAAAGAGCCTCAGGTGCAGATGGTGATAGGCTGTGGAAGGGGAATATCAGGAATGGCTGAGAATCGCATCAAAACAAACATCATTGGGTGGCAATGTGTGGTAGAATGTTTTTTATTGTAGAAAGGACGAAGTTCCACTTTTCTAGGCCTAGAAAAGTCGAAACCCCCCGTAGAAAGTTCGAACGTTTCTGGCTCCTAGGAACGGGACCTGCGAGCCAGACAAGTTCGAACTTTCTGCGGGGGGTTTGGCTTTGGGCTCTGGCTTTGGCCGAGAAAAAGTTGGAACTCCGTCCTTTTCTACCCTAAAAAGGAACCCAGGGCCCGGAATGCTCGGCTGGTCCGGTTGCGCGACCGGAGGAATTTTCGGAGGAATTTTCCAGACTGCGAAAAGTTGAGCATTCCGGGCCCGATTCCTTTTTAAACCCCATGTTACATCTGGTACCACAAACAGCAGTCCCAAACATTCCTAAAAAATATACAGCGGTCCAACACCCACCCTTTGCTTGAACAAGGCCGTGCTTGCGCAAGGGGGCGCAAGGGGGGGGTTGGGGTTGTGGGGGTTGCACGGGGCTTGCAATGGGGGCTGCGTGGGAGTCGTAGGGAAGTTGCATGGGGGTTGCAATGGGGGTTGTGTGGGAGTTGGGCGGGGGTTGCAATGGGGGCTTGTTTGGGGGTTGTGGGGAACATAGCCTCGCACCTGCGCAGGATGTGGACGACGGTCTGCCCTGTGCTGGACGGGGTCAGGCTGGAGCGCCGGCTCTTCTCCAGCCGGTCCATAGCGTTGGGGTCCATCGTGGAGATGGCCGCCAGCATCTGCAGGCACAGCTCCCGGTCCTCCTCCTGCATGCGCTGGTGCGCGTCCGCCTGGTCCATCATCGCCGCCACCGCCGCGTACTGGGCCACCAACGTCAGCAGCAGCATCACAAGAGACCGCAGGCTGAACTGTATGGGGGAGTCGTGGGGGCTGATGGGGCACCATTCCGGCGGAGACCTATGGAGAAGGGGATGGGGATGGGTCGGGGGAGGTTGCCATAAAGGCCGACGAAGTGTGCCCAGGCATGTGTTATAGGAGAGGGGGGGGGGGGGGGTCCCTAATCCAAAATTTTGTGCACCAAAAATGGCCCAAATGAAGTTTTCGTTCGGTAAATCGCATTTGTTCATGCGATAAGATCTGGGCCATGGGGCGAGGGGGCGGGGGGCACTCCCCCCGTCGTCCTGCGACAGCGCACGCCCGGAATCCCTTGGTCGGCAAGACACATGGAGAGAGCTGCTCGAGACAATGAACACCATACTGCCCATGTTGTCAGTACTCGTGCTGACAGGACTGGGTTCAGGGAATGTGCACAATCGGTTATTGACTGCTCGGTGTCGCAGGAGCCGGAGGCATTGAAGAAATCTGAGGACTCTGAGGAGCCAGAGCCGGAGCCAGGCTCTGAATAAAAAGGAATAGGGCCCGAAATGCTCGACTTTTCAAGTAAATTCCTCCGAAAATTCCTCCGAAAATTGGGGGAACACGGAGACTGCTCTGGCCTTGTCACACGCCCTCCACAGCGGCAGCTTGCCTTACGCGTGGTATTGCCGGGCCTGTCGCCTGTGCGCAGGGCAGGCGCCCCCTCCTTGAACACCCCCCTCCCCTCGGGACACTGCAAGTACCGCGCGGGGGGGGGGGGGGTAGGCGGATTTGGAATGGCAAAATTCGGTGCGGTGAAAATTTGGCACGAATTGTGAACTACCATGGCAAAATTTGGTACAAATCTTCCAGATTGTGGCACAAGAACAAGCGTGCCATGTCACGGAGGGGGAATGTTTGCCCAGCGCGCTACCTTTGTATTAGGTATCATGGCTCTGGCCCCAAGTTTATCCTCACCTGGGGAAGACCAAGTAGACCATAAGAGAAGAGGTCTGAACACAGGGGGCAAGAATTCATCTCCTGCAGTGTACACCCTGGAGTTGTGTCACCACATTCCGGGACTGGGGAGTTGGTTTCACAAATGTGAGACCAAGCACAGTTGGGTCCCCAATAGAAGGGGACCAAATCAGAAGCCGCTACATCACCCCTGCCTTCTTGGGGGCAGATTGTTTGGTGAGGGGGGGCACAAACAGGCGAGGGCGGGGAATGGTCAAAAAAAGATGCCCAGCGCGCTGACACTCCCCCCTAAACAAAGGGCTTCGGTCCTTAAATCCCATGGCAAAATTTGGTACCCCCCGCGCCACTTGAAATCTCCCCCCCTTTTGTCGGACCCGTTCCCCCCCAGGGGGTGGGGGGGGGTGGGGGGGGCGGTCAGAAAATGACGGTTCCCCCCCTCGGGGCCTCAACATGGTCAGGTTGCAGTGTCCGCATTTGGCTCTGGCCGCGCCTGCCCTGCGACTGTCATCGCCTTCTGTCCATCCTGCCAACTCGTGGCGCGTCCGTTGAGTGTCCGGCGAACTGGTGTTCATCACTCGACCCTACCTCCGCTGGCCACTTTAGCTGTCCGGGCTCTACTGGGTTAGGACATGCAGGTCAGGGGTCACTCCCTCCCCGTGCTGCTATAGTAGCTGGCGTCATCTGGCCACACTTGGTCGGGCGTTGTGGGGGCCTTAGGTTGAAAAACCCAGTGGGTACAGGTCCGGTTAAAGTTAGCGCACACACAACACACAACCCTCGGGGGGGGGGGGGGGGACCACGAATCTGTGCCATAGTAGCACCGTGTAAATCAGCTTCGGCGCCTTGTAAAGGCAGTGCACCTCGAAGAGAGGCTGACAGTCAGCCAATCAGTCAGTTAATCAGGCAAGCAGTCAGCCGGACAGTCAGTCGGGTAAGCAGGCATGCACACAGAAACACACAGTTTGGGTTTTTTTTCAGTGGCAGACTCAGCTTCAAGCAGTGGGGAGACCTGCTACTGTCAGAACAAGCAGCGGTCGAAAGGTAATGCAGCTGGCGCCGGCGGAAAGGCAGCGATTCGAATCGCGGTCGGCCGACTGCGGCTGAGTCAGCTGATTTGACAGGTTGACTGCCGCACGCAGCCGGCCGACAGGGAATCGAACAGCTGACCTACAAGTCCCCGGTCGGCTGCATTACAATTCGACGGGTGCTCTTTCTGACAGTATAGGTTCTCCCCACTGCTTGAAGCCTTCTGATCAAAAACTTTTGACCCCCCCCTCCCCCCCCAAAAAAACTGTTATCCAATTTCAGGGGATAGAGGCCTCAGAGGAATAAAAAAATCCATTGGGGGATTGTCTTATTGGGTAAAATAATGATTTTACAAGGGGTTGGACATCCAATATCATGCCTTGGGGTATGCTACGCGAATGACCCCCAAAAAGGGGGGGTATACGACGCACGTGCCTGCGCTTGATCTAACGACCTCTCTTCGAGGTGATTTTCTTTGGCGCCTTTGGCGCATAGTATGTCCTATGCTTTCTGGACCAAGGTGACGGTCCCCCCCCCGGGGGGGGGATTTCAAAGGGGGGGGGGGTACAATTTTGTCGTGCCAAATCCCGCCATTCCAAATCCCCCCCCCCCCCCGGGTACGGGGGGCGTGGACGACGTGCAGAACGGACCCGGGCGTGCCGTCTCGCGCAACCTTCACCAGGAACACGGAATAGAGGGCCAGGGCCAGCGCCATGGACAGCGTCACGTGCAGGAAGGCCTGGCGGCGGCTGCCCCCAACGCTCGTCAGCACCGGGGTCATGATGAAGCAGGCCAGGAACGCGTCCGACCACACGCCCCCGACGGTGCAGCCGTTGCCGAACCATGTGGCCAACACGATGTAGGGCCCCAGCAGGTGGAACCTGAGGAATGGGGCGGCGCAATAGAGAGGGGGGGGGGCACGAGGCCATGGTGTTAGTTTGTTTGCCTTTGGCGGCGCCTCTAGGCCTCTCTCGCCACCGCTCATTCCGACCCTCTGTGGGCCCGAACGTGTTTTGGTTGTGTCAACGGAGCCCCTGGATGACTTGTCCTGTTTGACAACCCTGGGTTCGAGAGGGGGGGGGGGGGGGTCAGGGGTGGTTTGAGGCACCATTCCACCGAAGATCAAGGGACCCACCCACCCCTCTTTTAAACATTTGCGGGGGGGTTGAGGCTGAAAGCGTCTTTGTGGTTTGCTGACTTTTCAACCATCGTTTCTGTCGGCCACTCTTGCAGTGCTCACGTTCAGCCTTGTCCACATTTGAAATGAATACACCGCACCCACAGCGTTGCGGCCGGTGTTCCTTGCGGTGTCGTTTCCGCGGCAGCGAAGCCCAGTGACTGGCGCAATGGTGGCTGTGCGGGTTGTTGCGGGGGTCGGTTTACGGTTTTTTGCTGCCCACTCCCCTCCGCATTCAGGTCGTCCACCACCTGCCTCGCTGCGTTTCCGTGGGCATGAGGTCCGTCGGGTTGCTGTTTGTTCACTCCCCGTCCCGTGGGGGCGTGTCTGCACAGCGCGGGCACAGCGCCCGACAGTAAGTTAGCTTCCCCGTGACCACCCTCAACACCCCCCACCACCGGGGGAGCTACGTCTATGGGGCAAAAACAGCAGATTTAGACAGTGATCTGGCATTTGTCGTGTACTCATTATCTGAGTTCTTGGACTGAGTACGAATCTGAGCAGTCCTGCCTGTGGGAACACAGTCCCCCCCCCCTCCCTTGTAATAGCTACGGAAAATTCCCAAATTATCCCTACGCCTACTGCAGCTTAGACAAGGCCATAGCTTGCACGTACCACATACACAGGTGAGCTGGTGCCAGAAAGGGGAAGATAATGCACAGATACCCCCAAAATCAGACCTGTGTGGGTTTAAGTGGGCGCACTTACAACAAATGTGTCCATGGCCCTATGGAACTGGAAAATTTGTCACCAAACCCATGTCTTATGTGGCTGCACTTCATTTGTACCAAATCAAATTAGGAACCAAATTAATACGGTCCCTACACCTGCTGTAGCTTGGACAAGGGCGTGGCGAAGACAAGGGGGGGGGGGGTAGTTACTGCCGTCACTTTGGCCATCAGGGGAAAATGGGTTCAAAATAGCCTACTGTTCGCACAGCGCGCGCACAGCGCACAGTGCGCCCCACGGAGGCCGAACATGAAGCACAACCCTGACCCAAGACCGTGAGGCCGGCGGCGGCGGCGGCGAGCAGAGCGGACCCGTACTGCATCGGCACGTGGGACTTCCGGACGAAGTACCACACGAGGGTCCCCGTCAGGAGCACCAGCAGCGCGCTGCTGTGCGCCAGCACGGCGTAGAACAGCCCGGCGTTGCGGGTGCGCTCCCCGGAGAACACGGCGATCAGGAGCTGCGCGGCGGCGGCGCAGAGGCACACGCAGTTGACGCGGAAGGACGTGGTCTTCTGCCGCCGGAGCGGGAGGGGGTCCGAGGGGACGATGCCCGTAGGCGGGGCCCAGGCCGCCCTCTCAAGCATTGGGGGATGCGCAAAGTGGAGAAGCACAGCACTGCAGACAGCGGAAGGGGTTGTGGGAGTGTGGGGGGTGCCTGGAGGCTGGGACCTCCGTACGAGTGGGCCTGTTTCATCCAGACGTGCCAGTAGCGTCCGGCAGGGAAACTGATTCTCGGTAGGAATCGGCCCCGTACCAAACGCCACTCAGTAATACCCGCCCCCTGCACCAAGAGAACGTGCTGCGTCCAACGTGTGGCTCAGTAGGACCCTGCTCCATCTGACTATGTCTGAGCTGGCAGACGCTAGTAGCATGTCTGCTTTCGCCCTCTGCAGACGTGGCAGCAGGCGATGGTGGAAAATAAACCGAAGCGACACCGACAACGTAACGAACCGGCGGAACAGGCGACCAAAATTGACCCCGGCGATCGACAACCTGCTCAGCTGCGTTCCGTCAGTTGGCACTGAAGGCGCTGGGGTAATTGGTTTTTGTTCTTCGATCACTGCGTTCTCACTTCCGGGCGACTCGGAAGGAGAGGCGGGCAGAGTCCTCCTTAAGAGGGGGGGGGGGGGGCTGGGGGGGGGGGGGGGTCTGGAACCCAAAAGTCCAAAAGTTTGTGTACCAAAAACAGCCAAATTAATATTTCCTTTTGTACAATTTCATTTTTTCCCACTATGAAATCTGGGTCCGGGGGGGGGGGGGGTTGATAGACCCCCCCCAGGAGACGCTGACTTGTTAAGCAAGACTCTGGGGGCGGGTGGACCCAGAGGGGCCTTTTGGGGGGGGGGGGGCTAAGCAAGGGAAATATAATGCAAAAATATACCCAAAATCAGAGGTATGTGGGTCCAAGTGGGCAAATACTCACAACAAATGTGTCCATGACTCTTGCAAATTCGTCTCCAAACCCATGTCTTATGTGGCTGCACTACGTTTGGTACCAAATGAAAATTAGGTCGCATATTAATACGGTCCCTACGACTACTGTAGGTTGGACAAGGGCGCAGCTTATACAAGAGGGGGGGGGGGGTACCACAGGGCTGGTGTGCCACAGTCTATTATACAATCCCCCACACCGTGTACAATGTATACAGTGTTCCCCTGGAATCCCCTTTGATGTAGTTCCGTTGTGTCTTTCCATGTTTTTTGTGAAAAAATATGAAATTGTGGTTCTAAGAGGCGGTTTCAGTGATGGGTTTTCCCGTCGTTTCCGCGATTTTCCCACAATTTTCCCGGCCACTGCACGGCGCTTTCCACACAATTACAGATCCCTTCTGGGGCTGGGGGGGAAGGGGAATTTGAGAGCGCCGCTTCATTGGGCGGGGGGGGGGGGGGGTCTAGTTCCCAGCGCCGCTTCAGAGGGACCAGACAGCCCTGCTTCAGGGGCTATTTGATAGCACAGCTTCAGAGGGGTGGCCAAGGAGGGGGGGGTTGACAGCCGCCTTAGAGAGGGGGCTACTTGAGAGCGCCGCTACATAGCCTCTGCCGTCTCGGGATGGGGGGGACGGGGCAAAAGAGGGGTGGAAATCAAACTGGCTACGTGTGCCCCGTGGTTCCGTGGTTCCAGCGGGCATCCCAGTTACCCCTTTTGGGGGATCAAAGGGGTAGAGAAGCCAACCCCCCCCCCCCATCCCCACGCCCCATGCCCCAGCTGGTTGGCGCAATCATCATTCACACTGCATCAGTTCCAATGTTTGAAAGGGATATGCTATGAACATTCTAGATGATATAATGTGGAATCATCCTTCACTCTGGCATAGATATCTACAGGGGGAGTGTTTGACCTGCGCGCACCCTGCGTGCTACTTTTATGATGACTTTCCCAAATCGGGTCCCCGAGTTTACCATTACCGTATGAAGCCCCCGAGTAGACCAACAGTTGCCCCTTGCCTACCAAATGAAGCAACAAACCATCCATGCACAACATTGAACAGACTGCCACAGACTGCTAAATCCTCTGGACAGATGGGATCGCAGTCTGGGACCGGTGACCATGTGGCCTGTGCACTGCGGGCCTCAGACTCTTGACGGTGACGGGGATCTACTCCGTGATGACTCGCTTGTGTTGCGTGTGATCACACACCTTTTGGCGGACGTCGGAACAATAGCACTCCCATGTCGGTCGTTTGTCGGCACGTTCGGTCACGGCCATGTTGTCAATGTACCCAAGCCCGAATGCGCAGGGGTCCTTTTGTCACCGCAGCTCCCACGGCTCAGTCTTCGGAGCCCGTGATTTCCATTGTTTGGAGGCTAATGTTGGAATAAAGGGATATGCGCTTTTGATTGTACTAACCCCTTCAAATGCACCAAAGTGTAGAGGAAGCAAACGTGGTACCCATAGGCCGCCTGGTTGGCACCCTCGGAGCCGCGGGGACAAAATCGGAGGGGGCCCGCAGGGGTAGGGATTGGAAAAAGCCCAAAAAGTTGCCCTGCGCACGCCTTGCGCACTAACGCTCAAACACTTAAGCTGGTTGGCCTCAGGGGAGGGGGGGGGGGGTTAACGCAAAAAAAAAAAGATCCACATTTCTGATCGTAGTTGTTATGTGGCGACGTGGCATCGACCCTTCACGTCCACTCCATGTCCCAACGGTGTTCCGCATACCCCATGGCGGGCACTCCCAGTGGAGGTGGGCGGGATGCCACCACGCAGGCCAGGCTTTGTGGGCCCACCCTGTCAGTGACTGGGAGCTTCTGTATCGGGTCTAGACACACCGCACAAATATCCACGGCATCCCATGTAGCCCAAGGTATGGCCTTGTCTTTTTCAACCACCAATGAATGTTGAATGCCGTACCTCCTGGAGTGCTATCGCATGCGTATTGAAGGTACGGCACATGGAATGCGTGCTCATTACCCACATTGCAGAGATCGTCACGAGGATGGTCCTGTGCCTCGTAACATGGCATGGGCCATTCTCGGGATTCAAAGGCGCGGGCCAATGCCGGTGTAACTGTGCCCACTGCCGGATGCTCTGCTCAAGCACGTGTCTGACGTGACCACAGGTACTCAAGCCGCGCTGTGTGATGCTTCGTCAAGCCCCGTGGCGGTGGTGAACTCGGCTGGTTTTGTCAGGGAACCATTTCTTCAACGCATGTGAAGGGCCGTAGAGCCGTTTGGTAGTGTTTAGTACCTTCGTGGTCTTGGGATGGTCCTCAGGGGCGGGGGGCGTGCCCACCCACACACACAAATGAGGGGCGTTGGAGTCACACAGGGCTGTCAAGGACATGAATGGGGTTTGTGAGTTCAGTCACACAGCCATCCAAAGGACTGTCTGGTGCGCACTGCGCACGCGCCGTGCAGCTGCTCATGTATGGGCACTGAACGCGTCATTGTGGCACGTCATCTGTGCCCGTAACGAGGCCCCTGAGATTGCACTTGCAAAAAGCCAAAATGCAATAATAATCGTGTGTGACGTCCTTTTCTGCACAGCTTCTGTGGAACGCAGATGGATGGCATCTGCTTGCGTTCCATTTGAACGTGTTCTGATGTACTGGGCTGACGTGCAATGAGTGTACAAAGGGCATCCCTGCGTCAATACTCATGCGCCCATCTGTGCGCTGCCTGAGTCCCTTCTTGTATGTGTCACGTACGTTCCCTTCAAACGACATTCGGATGGCAGTGCATGCCGTCTGAGCCCCAACACCTCTGGTACACGCCTGCAATACCCAACGAACATCCATTCAAAAGGTACATGACTTCTGGTACCAGCGGCACCAGATAAAGAAACACACACAAAACACTTCCGCAACAAAAGCAATCCGGCCGTGCACATTCATCACCCTTTAAACATAGATGAGGCTCCCTGCACAAGTAATTTCGACGAAGGCAGATGGGCTGCTCCAAAACTGGATGGACTCAAAACAGAATAAAAATGGGCTGCAGCACAACTCCACTCCACACACCAAACATGCATAGCCTTGTGCCACACGTATTCACGCGGATGTGCGGTCTGCAGTTGGGCGGGCGGGCAGCGTGGTATTACAGAGAAGTCCTTTGACTCGGATTTCAGTGCGACGGACGTGCGGTAGAAATCACTGTCTGTACAGCACACGTGCCACCCAATCACTGAACAGCGGGAGAGGGCGTGGCAGCCCTGCACAAATCCCACACATTGTCCCTTTGGGCGCACAATCGTGATGGGTGCATCAGCCACCGCAGATCTGCAGGGCCGGCTGCCAGCCCTGCCCGTCGCGCACGACGCCCCCCCCCACACCCCGGCCCTGACCCAACAAGTGCCGCTGAGGTGCCACAATGTCTCGCACTCAGGACCATTGGATTCACAAACGCACCACACATCCCAACGCACGCCCCCTCAATACACGCAGTCCTGCACATCATTCGATGGACAATCATCGCCCGACAACAATCACTGATCTTGGTTTGGCTTCAATTAGCAAAGTCCACAGAAAGCAAAAGGGCTGCTGGCCAAGGGATCAAAGGCGAACAAAAGGCCACCACAATGCACACCCCACGCCTCACGTGCGTACTATTGAGCGATGCAGACTGCCACGGACTGGCAGCGTAGAAGTCAGCAGGTGTGCAGTCTCACAGGCAATGGAACGCTTATGGTCTTGCGACAGAAAACGCCTTCTGTAAACGGGCCATACGCACGCGACCCTCGGCAGCAAAGCTTTCTACCTGGACTTTGGTGCTGATCCTGCATGGTAATCTGCCCTTCAATCGTGCACATTTGGGCTTACGCTTCAGAGATACCAAAGGGACCAGCGTGAGGTGCACATATCCGATCCAGTCCATCGATTACACTCCAGAGATAGGGGGGTATTGCATGTATGCCATCAAAATGCTGTTTCAAAGAGCATTGGTACACAGATGCGGAAGGTCCTGATCCGGACCTTATATCTTGAGAGAGACGGCGGGCGTTTGTGGATAACCGCACAATGCCGCCCGTTTTGCGGAGATTCACGAGCAGATGATGTGGCAAATCCTCTCCAAAACAGTGGACCAGTCGGGTACAGTGTCTAGCCCCCGAAGACAGCAAAGGGCAAAGGGGCAGTGCTGGGGCCGAAACTGCTGCTTGTCACTAACACCCCCCCCCCCCACACACACGGACACACACGGCATTTGCATTCGCCACCAAATCGTGGGATTGTATTTAAAAACACTCTGAAAACATCGTCTGCACAAACCAAACCAATGGCACAGGAGGCACTCACAAGCCCTGGTACACAATTACAGACTGGCAGCGACGGCAGCGCGGCAGGCAATGGCTGAACCAACGGAACACAGCCGTCGTCGGGTGGTGGGGGCAGAGAAGCAAGCCTGCGTGTCGACCAATGCGCATGAGCACTGTGCATCACGTCTACATCGCCTTGGGCTCCGTGGGTTCGGCATCGCATGCCATTGGAATGATGCAGTTGTACTGCTTTATGGCTCCTGCAAGAGCCTTATCACCATCATTTAGGTCACCACGTGTGGGAAAGCTGCTCCCTTGAAACGGCTCCGGCGTGATCCACACGAAACAAATCCCCTGCCGCCTTCCAACATCGAACCCACACGTCTCCAGTGCCTCCACCATCGTGAGCAGGCCCTCCTTCCCATTCACAGATCTCAAAACGATGGCATGCCTTTGGGCAGTGGTAATCTGGATGAAGAACACGTCCTTTCCGCAGGTCACAACGCAATCGATGGCTGCGAAGTTGCGTTTCGTGGGAATCCAAAGAATGGGGTCGCCCACAACATCATCCGGAACAACCTCAACAATGTCTTCAAACCGCCGCACATCAGCCCCACTCTTGCCCGGAAGCGGTACCGGAAGCAGATCTGCACTTGTTCTGTCCATTGGAGTTGCAAATATGCACGTTCCTCTTTGTAGGGCACTGCACACTCGCTCTTCGTACTCAACACCAAGAATCGCCGCATCTCCAACCAGGCCAAGCTGCGATTCAAAGGGGAAATTGATCTGCTCCAGCTCAGTAGGCTCCATTGTTCCTAATGCAGGATACAGTAAAGCCAAGCTTCATGCCCCACAGGTCTTCTGGCCAATAAGCATCCTCTGGGATGACAAAACCTTGGCGAACAAGAAGGTCACCATGCAATGACTTGTATTTCAATAATGCACGCTTCACATTCTCCCACCCATGGCCAGTGCTTTGTGGATCGAAGTCAAAGCCCATCTCCTCGAGCTCAGCTCTGTAAGTAGAATAGGCTCCATTGTTCCTAATGCTGTATACAGTAAAAGCAAGCTTCATGCCCCACAGGTCTTCTGGCCATCCTCAGGGATGAAGAAACTGAAGGATACAAGAAGGTCACCATGCAATGACTTGTATGCCAATAACGCACGCTTCACATTCTCCCACCCATGATGGCCAGTGCTTTGCGGATCGAAGTCAAAGCCCATCTCCTCGAGCTCAGCTCTGTAAGTAGAATAGGCTCCACTGTTCCTAATGTTGTCTACAGTAAGGCCAAGCTTCATGCCCCACAGGTCTTCTGGCCAATCAGCATCCTTTGGGATATCGAAACGTTGGGGTACAAGAAGGTCACCACACAATGACTTGTATTCCAATAAGGCACGCTTCACATTCTCCCACCCATGGGCAGTGCTTTGTGAATCGAAGTCAAAGCCCATCTCCTCGAGCTCAGCTCTGTAAGTAGAATAGGCTCCATTGCTCCTAATCTTGTTTACAGTAAGGCCAAGCTTCATGCCCCACAGGTCTTCTGGCCAATCAGCATCCTTTGGGATATCGAAATGTTGGGGTACAAGAAGGTCACCATGCAATGACTTGTATGCCAATAACGCACGCTTCACATTCTCCCACCCATGGCCAGTGCTTTGTCGATGGAAATCCAAGCCCATCGCCTCGAGCTCAGCTCTGTGGGTGGAGTAGGTTCCATTGTTCCTAATGTTGTTTACAGTAACGCCAAGCTTCATGCCCCACAGGTCTTCTGGCCAATCAGGATGAACCGGGACGACAAAATCCCGGCGAACATAAAGGTCATCGTGCAATGATAGGTACGTCCCCAAGGCACGCTTCACCTTCTCCCACCTACAACCATTGCCAGACCGCTTGCCACCTGTTGACATCACTGCAATCGGTGCTGCGACGTGCCAATGACTCCTGAGGCAGACACCCAGCACTGCCGCCAGAAAACACACCACAATCAGCCCTCCACTCATTTGCGAGTGCCGTGCATCTTCGTGCACATGCGTGTGGCGCTCTGACACCTCCCAATCAATGTTCCCTCGGGGAATACCCGACGTCGACGCGGCGTCAGCAGTTGCATCCCACGGGTCACCGCAAGCTCCAGCACTTGATCTGTGCTTTGCAGCGGCACGGCCCACAGACAACATCCCGTGCCTGCGGACGGTGGGTGTGGCCTGTGACAACGTGGAAGGGGTGGGCACCCCAAATCCAGGCCCCACTGCAACCACAAGTGCTACAACGGTGGCCATGCAGAGTACAATCGCCTTCCGCTGAGGCTGCCGAAGGGCACAGACCTTGGCTTGAGGGCCTGCATTGGGCACACAAGACATCGCTGAAACCCGTGAAATACAGAGTGGACTGTTATGTTTGGTGTGGGTGTGGGGTATTCGTTCGGTGGCTGGAGGATTGTTGAGGTTGTGGGGGGCCTTAAAGGGTTCATGTTGGTGGTGGAGGATTGTCGGGTGTTCCTGAACTGTAGATACAAAATGTGACCATCTATCCTCCATCGCGACGAACTCCGGAGTTTGGGTGCTTGGCAGTACACTGCACGGCTATTGGACTGTGCTTAGGGTGCCCCCAAAGAAACCAATGCGTTGCATCGTGCGGAGATGGTTCGGACAACACTCCCTAAGCAACACCAGCGTAATACCTGCTATTTCTTTACAGAAATGGAACTTGGCATAATGGTCATCCACCCCAGACACAGATTGGCAAGGGCGCAAACGTGCAAAAGGGAAGCACAGTCACTGAGCATTGCTGAGTGACACAACCATAAGCTACAGCAAGGTCAGCATGCCTGTACTTGTAGTTCAACAATGCGCGCTTCGTTTTTTCCCATCACAACCCATGCTCCAAAATTCGACAATGAATCCCATCACCAGCTCTGTGGGTGAGACAGACACCACCATTCCTAATGAGCTTTTACAATATAATAGGCCTCATGTCCTACAGATGGGCAGCACTAATATTGCTTGATCCTTCAAATTGTCATTATCAGACCTTCAACTCGCCCAAGTGAGAACCAATCCCGGTCACGCCACATCATAAAGAACAACAACTTCATTCGATTTGCTGTTGTGCTGTTGTTTTGTCGGGAGGTTGTGTCACAGTGCTTCGTACCTTGTAGCAACTTGGGCCCAGAAATTGGCCTTGTTCAACAGGGGCTGGTTTTGGGTATGGCAGTCATCATTCTCAAAAGGGTATTTTTTGCGCAGTGCCCGCGTGGAACGCCCTGGTGTTGGGCACACGTCACCTGCAGTCAGTTTGTGGTATATTTGTTTGTTTCTTTGCGGCTTTGGCACTTTGCTTGAAGAAAAATGAGCCCATTGTCATCGACTAATATCTTTCCGAATGCCGCTGGTGGTCGCATAAGCAAAGTGCAACGCAATGAGGAATTACTTGCACTTGAACTGTCATCACAGTACCTCCTCCAGTACCCCCTCCTTCCCACAAACATAGCACAATCAAGCGGAGAGGGCATATTGAGATGCCTGAAAGGGAGCACCAGACATCTGCAAACGGAGACAAACCACTCAATAGCACCAGAAGGTTCAACCAACGCAATCAGAAGTGGCTACGCACTAAAGTATGGGTGCTTGGTCACGCCCAATGCCCAGAGTGCATGCCGTGCCAAGTACTCCCCCTCATCACTCTGCTCTTGAAAAAATGGCTCCTCCCATTGGCATAGGTTGAGGGGACCGGAGGAGGCGGTGTGATGTGAGGTGGTGCAGAGGGGGGCCGCTAGCGCCGGTCCTATTGCCAACCAGCCCCCCACTATGTACCGAAACTCAGGATGGGGGTGGGGGGGGGGGGTGCCACAAAATGTCAGGTGTGGTTCTGTCACTGTGCTCCAGCCGCGCCTGCCTTCACACAACCTGCATTGCCATCTCAGTTCCATTTCAGTGCTTCTGGCTCGCCATTGTTCCGTTGGCTCAGTGTGCTGCTCCCTCTCCTCCCCACGTTGGGGTCAGTGCTGGGCCTCGGGACTGGCTCGGGGCTCTGTCGCCGGGTCAGTTGATCTGTGGATTGAGACCTGGTAATCACACGAACAGCAAACGCCAGAATGCAGTTCACACATACAGTGCGCGCATTTCTTACCGAACGCATCACGTATCGCAGCCGCCGGTGGCGAAGAGTACCCCTGGCACCAGGAACACCGGTCCGCGCCCCCGACAGACAGATGGGACAACGGCACCCCAGCATCCACGCTGCCGGGCCTGTCCCCTGGCAACCAACACCAGCCACCAACACAGGCACCAGAACCGCAGGCACCACAGTCCACACAGCCACATTCCAGCCACCAACACAGCCCGAGCCACAGTTCAGCCACAGTTCCCACGGTTGAACCTGTACTGGCGCCTGGGCGGGGGAGAAAATTGGGTGGAGTGGGGGGAGGGGGCGGGGGCTTTCAAGCGCTTTTTCAAAACCCCCCACCACCCCACTATGGGCTCCCCTGTCTGCCTGCTTACTATGCCTGCGGGGAGTCTGACAGAGCGCCCGGGGGGGGGGGGGGGGAAGGCCTGGTATCAGGTATCGCCGGGAGGTGTCTGGGGTCCTCGGGTACCGCAACATACATACCTCAAAATGATCTCCACGGCGCGCTGTGCACACCCGAAAGCACCGACTGACACACGTACTGCATTATGAACGGGGCTCTGAGGCGTGGGGGATTCAGAAAATGGGCTCCCAACTCCAAGAGCCAATTTTGTTTGCTTTTGCCCGATGCTGCTATTACCTGATGTCTGCATTTTCTACATTTTCCACATTTTTTCCTGGCCACTGCACGGCGCGTTCTACATATTTACAAATCCCTTCTGGGGCTGGGGAAGGGGAATTTGACAGCGCCGCTACATTTGGCGCAATCATCATTCACACTGCATCAGTTCTTGTGTTCGATTGGGATATGCTATGGACAAATCCAGATGAGATACTGTGTGTTCATCTCTCACAGAGGCATACATATCTACAGTCAAACTCGAAAGTGCAACCTGAAGATAAAGCTATATATCGGCGAGAGTCGCCTGCATACTACTTACTGTCTGTTCTGCCAGCCTCGATCACCATAATCAAGCACTCCTTTGGCTCTCGGTTGCCGTGGTTGTCCTCGTGTGTACTTTGTTTGTTTGGGCTGAAGAGCCAGTGATACAAACTTAAAGTCATAACCTGAGTCTTTTCATGGGAACCACCTAAGGAATACCTGCACTACACTGATCATGTATTAGGGGGCGGAGTCTCCAAGGGGGCTCAGCACCCGCAGTTCGAGGACGCTGCTGCTCTGCTGTATTGATTGGTTGCTGTTGTCTCCTACAGCTTCGAGGTGGTTGCTTGGATGGTTGCTCTTATGTCCTGGAGGCTGTTGGGCACAATGGAGATGTGCGTACCAAGAGAGCTAAAAATGACACCCACAGGGGAGGGGATAACTTCGCCAGGGGAAAATTTCGCCACCCTTAAACCCCCCAAAGCTCCAAGTGCCATACGCCCAAATGACTGCAGTAGCACAACAAGACATGCCCCAGACAGAGACTCCAAAACTGCAACACATTGCCACAACAAAGAGGGCCAGTACCTCCAGCACCAGTTACCAGATTGGCAGCAGCAGATTTCATACATCTGCGCAAGAAACGGTTGGCTCAGGCGCGTTTGTAAGCGCTTGGCTCTTCTTAGAAACCACAATCCCTCTGCAGCGGTGGCGAAAGATGGAACTGTTCCACCAAAATTTCGCTGGGGGAAATTTCGCCACTTTTCTTAACCGCGGAATTTTCCCCACGAAATTCTCCCCTGGCGAAATTTTCCCTCCCTCCGTACAAAAATGGCTTCGCACTTTGAAATGGCATGGCATGATTTGGCACACTTCTGTTGTGCCAAATTCTGCCATTCCAACTTTCGCCGATTCCTCATCTCCCCCCCCCCACCCCCCCGGAACCTCATGCCACGAATCAGTGCTGGGCACATTGGTGCGGGATGCGGAAGATGGCACAGCGAAGCAGCACACGCACTGCGCAACTCACAACATCAGATGGCAAGTGCATCAAGTGCGGTGTCCGAAGGGGACATCAGTGACCAAGCAACGCTCCGGCCCACTGTGCTATGTCCGCTGGATTCATCACCCGGAGGGGCCAAAACAAATACTCATGAGTTGAGGGCGAGACTAAAAGTGCCACACCAAATGGGAAGAGGATTTCACAGAGTCCATGACCGGGACGTCCATGTGGGCCATCCGACGGGGGGCGTGGATGCCCAGGAACCATCAGCCGGGGACTGGAGAGGCTGTGCAGGTGATATAGAGGTGTGTGCACCCCCACAATCGTCAACAAGGCCTGCAATGCGCTGCAGGGATGGACGACGGGAGACGGGCCCAGGACCCTTGTGGCATGCGTCTTTGGGGGAGTCAAGACACATACGCGGCTGGCACCGCCTTAGTGAGGCCCGACTGGCCACTTCAATCAGGAAGCTCTGAGTGAGAGAAGCGAGCGCGCCGTGCATTGCACCGTGCGCACACCGCGTGCTCGTTCTTCCTTGCTATGTTTACGCACTTCTGGCAGATTTCGAGGGTGGCAGGGACGCAGTGGCCTAAGGGGTCAGCATACAACAACGGAGGCCTCCCCGTGCTCGTTCTGTTGATGCTCCTCTGACCATCCCGAGATGCATGTGGTAGTGGGAGTGGTCGATAAAATGGCCGTCGAAAGAAACACCAGAATTGCTGCCTTCATTGAGCTAAAGGCGCCATGAGAGATTGCTTGTTCCATGAAAAACATCATATCAACTGACGAGTTTGCATTCTTGGTGCCGACTTGCTTTGCCAAAGGAAGGGGGCGATCGCGAATTTTTTACCCCGCTGCCCTCCTACAAGCTCCACTTACGCTTGCAGGAGAGTGGTGTTCACCGCCCGCAATGACTCAATGAAACAACAATGCACTCGTAAAACAACACCAGATACCGTGCGCACCGCGCATTGCACCGCACGCACCGCAGGCCCGTTTCTCTCAGTGCGCCGTGCTTCCATGCCTCCCGGCGATGTGACGCTCGGCGTCACCTCGGGAATCCCTCTTCGCGCCCCAATCCCACCCAATCCCCGCCCTTGGGCTGTGGTGCCGCACGGCGCGCGCAGCCCCGTGCGCCGCTGTACAAGAAAGTGTGCCGTTCCCATGCCAACCGTCTGGCCCACGAGGTGCCCTGCACTTTGGGCCCAGAAAGCCGGAGAACGCGCCCCATCAACCCCATCGAAACCCATCCCTTTGGGCGCCACTTCAGCAGCAACTTGTGTGGTGCCCCGCAGGCCACTGCCACGGCAAACGGCATGTGTGGCCAAGGGCTCGCGTCCATACTTCAGGTGCCTCGCTTCTGCCACGCCTGGGGGCGCGCCCGGGAGCACGCCCCAGTTGCCTCGCAGCCCACAGGCCTCCCTCTGATCTGGAACCCCAAAGTTTCCGTATCTCACGCCCCGCAGCCCTACACTCAGGCAGAGGCAGAAGCAGTGGCACAGGCCGAGGAAGGGGTCGAAGCAACAGCAAAGCCGCCAACTACGCGGTCGGTGCAACAGGATCATGCCGGACCAGATATAAGCGAAGGGAAGGCCTGTGCGCGAGGGATGCGCGAGGGCAGTGGCCTCCCGGAGCCACTGGGCCGCAGACGGCGGTGCTTTGATGACTCCATCTGCGGCGCCCCCCACCCCCTCCCCAACACAAACAAGCACATCCCTGTGACAGGCGACCTCTCCTGAGGGGGCCTCTTGGGGGTGGGGGGGAGATCATATCCAGACATGCCACTAACGTCTGGCAGCGATTCCAGATCTCGTTAGGAATCAGCCGCCACTCAGTAATACTCGCCCCATTCACGCCCGGAACTCATCAGAAACCGGCTGCATGCAATGCGTGGCTCAGTAGGGTCCGGGCTCCATCTGATTGCGTCTGGCTTCGCGGACGCTAGTGGCAAGTCTGATCAGGTACCCCCGAGAGGCGGCGCGTAGGGAGGGCCGAGCCTCCGATTCCCTGTGGCCGGACGGATGCCGCCTACCAATTTACACGAGGCTGAGGTCCACTAAACCCCCGCGAGCAGAGAGAGAGAGAGAGAGTGAGAGAGGGAATGGGCCGGATGTGCCACTCGCGTGCGGTACAGGGCGAAATGACTTTCCGGCGAGAATAAGCCTCGTGCCGCGCGCCACTCGGTAATGTCCGCTCGTGTGGCAACCGCGGCCGGCGTCCCGTGTCCTGCTCCGTGGGATCCAGCCCCCTTTTGACGACGCCTGCGCGGGCGGACGCGGGTGACAGTCTGGGAGGGAGTGCAGCGGGTACCGGAGGAGGAGGGGGTGTCTAAGGGAAGCAACAAGGCGCTGTGTGCCAAGCACACGTGCGACAACCTTTTGGTGAAGGTTCGCGAATTGATGCTGCGATGAGCCGCGAATTTCGAGCACAAACCTCCAACGCAGGAGCCGGCACCGGCGGTGTCGCGCACCGTGCCGGGGCAGTCGCCGGCACCGGGGCCGCAGAGGGATTTGCTTGTGCCTTTAAAACGTGAACAGACCCCAGAACGGGCAGGAACGGGTGGGGTATGCCACGCCCTGCCGCCGCCCAGGCCCAGTGCCATGGGGAAGGAGGGGTGGGGCCCGGTCGAGGCAGGGGACTCAGGAAGAGCGCCTGCGCGGCGCGCTTGCGACAAACGTAGCGGCCGATTCAAGGTGCCATCGGCGAAAGTATTCGGAATCGCACATTCCCGACGCAAAGCCGCGGCTCTGCGCCACAGAAGCCGCGAATTCCGACGAGCGCCGCCCTTGCAGCAGAACACTCTGTGCCGGGGCTGTCGCGCGAGCGCGGCGCGCGGGGTGACCTCTCGGTACTGACTGGAGGGGCGCACCACGACAGGCCCTCCGTCCGGGGCTGTCGTGGTCACAAACACCAAAAGGGGGGGGTCAAGCATAGCCCGAAGCTGTATGCGAGTCCGGGGGGAGAGGGGCAGTGGCCGATGCGATGATAACCGCCTTCCAAAGGCCTGGGCGCACGCGGCGCACGCCGGGGGCCGCAGGCAGTGCGCTCCGAGGGCAGCAGGGGAGCTACCCCAGGCCATTGGGGCGCGGGGCACGCCCGAACAAGAGAGAGAGGGCAGCGCCGTGGGACGACGCGCGAAGCGCCTGCGGTGCCCTGCAGACTGAGGCGCGTGCTGTGTTCAGTGTGGCAGAGGCCGGTGTGTGGGGGCGGGGGCGGGGACAGGGGGTGAGATTGTGTGGAGGGGCGTGAGGCTTGTGTCGGGGAAGGGCGTGGGGCGTGGTTTGGGGCCTGGGCATCGGGCCAGTGGGGGAACCTCGGGATCGACTTGAGCTTGGTCCGCCGTCTGTAATGGGGTTTGGTGTTCGCGATGCACGTTGGGCCGCAACGGCGACAGGACCAGGGCCGCATGCGTGGCCTCTGAGGACCGTGCTGACTTGTTTGCCGGCAGCAGGCACGCATGGGTCTGGGGGAAGCAGGCGCGCCGCGTGCACCACGTGTAGCACCGCGTGCGCCCAGCGTGCGCAGTTAGAGTTGCTATTCGACGCATTTTCTGTCAGATTTTCAGGGTGGCAGGGATGCCGTGGGCTAAGGGCTTGGCATACAACGATGGAGGCCTCCACTCTGTCTCCGTCCGCTTGTGGATCCGGGTTCAACACCGGTTTGATGCCACGCAGCCGCTCCCTTGGAGCATGAAAAGAAAACAGCGAAACAACTCTGGGCTGCAGTGCAAAGGAACAAAAGAATGAACACGCAAGAATGACACAAAAGGCAGAGCTCACAATTCCACACACAAAAAACCCGCATTCCATACACCACTTGCAGCTCATACAGCTTGCACTTCTTTCGTACCATCTGTCTAGTTCCCTGAAAAGGATTATGTGGATGACAAGCAAGCGTTTTGTGTATGTAAAATAAACACACGCACCTCCAATGCGCACCGCGTGCACCGCGCGCTCGTTTCCCTCTTTGCCGGTGGAATGCATGCAGTCACGAGACTGGTTGCGGGACAGGGGATGCACGCGACATGGGCGCAGTGCAAGAGTACGGGGTGCATGCAGCTGCGGTGCAGGGGACGCATGCATGCGACATGTTGGCGGTACAAAAGCGGGACATGCATGCGACATGCTGGCGCTACGAAGGTCGGTACATGAATGCGACAGGTGTGCCATACGCGGAAGGGATGGAGGCACGGAGGTCGTGCCCTGCGGGGACGCACGCAAAAGCGATGTCCGCGGCCGTTGCGGCCCTCGGACACTGCGCACGACCGACCGCGTTGCCGCGACAGGCAAGGCCGAGGGGCAGCGGACTGCACTGCGGTCCGCTGCCCCCCCTCGCGGCAACGGACGGGCACGGGCCGTGCGGTGCGCCGCGGCGCACCGCAGTCCCCCACGGCGCTACCGAGGGGAAGTGCCCGAGGCAGCGGGCAAGACCGGGGGCTGCCTCTCAGAACTGGGCAGCGTCCAAAAGGGCCCATGAGAGCCTCGAGAAGGAGGGGCTGAGGGAGAGGAGGAGCGGACGAGGGGAGGGACAGGGACGGGGCTGCGGAGAGGACGCGAGGGGCGGGGGCTTCAGCGCTTCAGGAGCCTGTTGAACAGGCCCAGGGCGCCGGAGTTCCGCTGGTGAGCGTCGGGCGGGGCCACAGCGGGGGAGTCCGTGAAGTCCGAGGCGGGGCTGATGTAGATCGTGGGCCCTGCAGCAGCAGCGAGAGATGTGTGGAGTTGCGGAGGTGTACGCAGTTGCCCGAGCGTCGTGGCGGGAGTTGAGGGGGAGTTGAGGGGGAGTTGAGGGGGAGTTGAGGGGGAGGTCAGGGGGGGAGTGAAGGGCGTGTGGAGGTGGAGTTGAGGGGGTGTTGTGCGACAGCACCCAGATTACCACACCACCTGCCACCCATGGATAGTGCGGGTGTCAGTGACTTTCGGGCTGCACGTCCCTCCCCTGTGCCAGAGACCCCTTGTCTGTTTCTCAAGCCTGCCCCTTCGGCGTCCCCCATTTTCTTTCAGGTACTCCGTCGCCGTCAGATGTGTGCGAGCTGCCGAAGGAGCCGGGGCCGTGCCAAGCGGTGCTCCCGCGATGGTACTACAGCACGAACACGGGCCAATGCGAACAGTCCACTTGCGGCGGATGCCAAGGGGATGGCAACCGGTTCGAGACTCAGGCGGCGCGTGAGCGGAGTGGGATACTTTCCTCCGTGGTACCCCCCCCCCGTGTGACATTCCGTCGGGTTGTTGTTTCTTTACGGGGCCCTGGACAGTCACCCGGTCTTCCCTTCGCATGTTGCGTCGCATCGCTGCTTTCTGTCGGCCGCTGCGGCCGGTGCTCCCGCTGGTGCCGTTTCCGCGTTCGCGGAGCCCAGTGGTTGGTGTGCCGGGGCTGTGCTGGTTGTGGCGGGATGTGCCGTTTGCGCGTCAGCAGCGCCCAATAATTGGCGTATTGGGGGTTGTGTTGGTTGTTGCGGGGGTCGTTTGACTGTGTTTGCTGCCCACACGCCTCTATCCACAGGCCCCCCTTTGGAGAACAGAAACCCCTGATTTGAAGACCGGCCTCACTCACCCCCACGCCCCGAACAATAGGCAAGTCCCATGGCGCATGCGACAGCGCTCTGGGGGAAGCAACAGGCACACCCTCCATCTGCGGAGTTTCATCTGAGGTCCAAATCATCGGGGCGGAGGCGGTGACGGTGGACGCGGCAACGGTCCCTGCAAGAGCGCCAGGCATGCGCAGGGCAGCGGGTTGCAGTGGTCTGGGCACCGCGTGCCCAGCACATCTGAAGCCTCTCCCTTGGAGCTGCCTCTGCATGCGTTTCATTGTGTGGGCCAATCGCAGCAGACCCCGGGCCATGGGACTGTGTGGCATCGGAGCCCGTGCAGGGCTGTGAATGAGCTCTGGGCTCGGCCTGTGCAACTGCAACAGCAGCAACAACATCAACAGCGGCAGCAGCAGCAGCAACAACATCAACAGCGGCAGCAGCAGCAGCAACAACATCAACAGCGGCAGCAGCAGCAGCAACAACATCAACAGCGGCAGCAGCAGCAGCAACAACATCAACAGCGGCAGCAGCAGCAGCAACAACATCAACAGCGGCAGCAGCAGCAGCAACAACATCAACAGCGGCAGCAGCAGCAGCAACAACATCAACAGCGGCAGCAGCAGCAGCAACAACATCAACAGCGGCAGCAGCAGCAGCAACAACATCAACAGCGGCAGCAGCAGCAGCAACAACATCAACAGCGGCAGCAGCAGCAGCAGCAACAACAACAGCGGCAGCAGCAGCAACAACAACAACAACAGCGGCAGCAGCAGCAGCAGCAACACCAACAGCGGCAGCAGCAGCAGCAACAACATCAACAGCGGCAGCAGCAGCAGCAGCAACAACAACAACAGCGGCAGCAGCAGCAACAACAACAACAACAAACACAACAAAAAGCAACAACGACTGCCACAGGGAGAGTGGGCACTGCACCACCCGTTCCCCACGACCCACTGGTCCCCCCTAATCAATGCTCATACCAGCGTCCATCATCACGGCATCCGCATGGTCCATTCGACGGTCACAAATTGCAGACATCACCATCACAGTGTCTTGTGGCTGCTGCGTGGTACTTGGCTGACGGTCTGAGAAATGGCATACATACACACACACACACACTATGTGAAGGAGACCAAGGACCCCGAACCCACTGAGGATCGCAGACGGGCAGGGCACTGGTCAAAACAACTCGTCAGGCCACAACAGAAAACATGGCTGTCATTGAGGCCAGGCGCCTTACACACACACACGCCCACACACACACACTACGTGACGGAGATCAAGAAACCCGAAACCCACTGTCGATAGCAGGCAAACAGGGCACTTGTCACCCACCCACACACACACACACACACACACACACACACACACATGGACAGGGGGTGAGCGAGCGAGCGACCAAGCTCGGATTTACACTCTCTCAGCTTTCGTGAATGATGGATGGAATCTGCACCTTCGGGTGTGGATTTCGCACCAGGACCAAGCGTTCATGGTTGTGGGGGGTCGGGGGTGGGGATTGGTGGAAGGATACCAATGCGGAGCGCACCAGGAACCTCCCTTCCCGTGTGCCTTTTCATGATAATTCCCGGAGGCAACTGCCAACAACCATCAGCCGGTCATCGCTTGACCATCGGCTCGCCAGTTGGCAGTCACTGACTAACGGATGGGGATAACCGTCGCCGGTTGGCAGTGAGTAGTGGGGCAGCGAACGCCCATGCGGAATCGTTGTGCCTCCCTCGGGTAGATGCAGGCGCTTCGGTCGTGGAGGGTCCCTGGCGGGGAGTTCGGTTCAAACGCAAGACCCTGAATCAAGGCGTTCCTAAGTCCAGGGTGGCTAATCAAGACCTGCGGCTAGGACCGAGCAGGGTCCTGATGAATCTCCTGAACCTGGCCGAAAAACGGCTCATTTTCACCTCGAAACGGACCACCACATGGCACCACCGTGTGAGGGACGCCTCATTGAACACCCATTTGCAATCATTTGATACCCCAATCGCCAGGGAAGAAGTACGGCCTGCATTGGAGACTCCCACTTGACACACTGACGATCATCCTGAACTTTCAGGACGATCGTCCTGAAAACAGGCTGAAAATTGCCATTTTTGGACACCGAATTGGCAATAGAACGGGCTGGATGGCTCAAAATCACACAAAACTTGTTTTTAGATGATGCACAAATGACCATAACGTACGCCTCCCCCGAGGCTGTATGCCGCCCTCCGCTGTTAGCTGCCGGTACCCTGGGGCTTGGGATGGGGCTTCAGCGCCCCCCAGCCCCTTCGCCAAGACCTGCGGAGGGGTCAAGGCCCATACCGCCGTCCATCATCACCGTGTCCCCGCGCTCCGCCGGGCGGTCCCGGATGGCCGACATGATCATCACAGTGTCGTGCGGAGCCTTGCGGGACCACAGCGTGCCCTGCGCGGGCTTTCCGCGGCCCGGTGACTGCAGACGTCCTGAGAGACACACCAACACGGCCCGTGAGGCGCAGCGTCCGCGGTGCACAACAGGGGTGGATATAGTGGGAGGGGACCCCCCCCCCCAATGACGATTATGATTACGATTTACCAGTTTGACTGAACTCGCAGTTTTGCCAGCAGTTTTACAAGAGGACTGATGGCCCAAAAAAGCGCCAGAGCAGGTGCTGCCATGGATTTGAACCCAGGACAATCATTCTATAACCCTGTGCATATACCACTGTACTACTGAGCCAATCTGCCAGCCTTGAACACAAGACAATACATTGCACAGGGGTTGGTGTATCCCATGAAGACAGTCCACACAGTCATTTGTTGACACATTTTGCCAAAATGGCTTGCAATTCCGAATCATCTGTGCCTGAACTGGCAGAGCTAATTGTAATCGTAATCGTAATCGTCATTCCGTCATCACTGCCTCCTGGCTCAACAGCCCCCCCCCCCCCCCCCCCCACACCCACCTCGGTAATATCGTCACTATTATATCCACCCCTGGTGCACAGGGCCACGAGATGGCCCCAGCCCCAGTGCAGACTATCACCATCACTTTGGTCAAAGCCACAGCCCCAGCCCTAGCCCTAGCCCTCGCGCTCGCCCTGGCCTTAGGGGGCGTTTCTGCACAGCGCCCAAGTGTAACTGAGCTGTCCCGTGACCACCCTGCAAACCCCCCCCCCACACCACCGGGGGAGCTACGTCCACAGGGCAACAACGGCAGATTCAGACAGCAAAGTGGCTTTCTTGGTGCAAAATATAGTTTGTTTCCACTCAATATCTGAGTGTTTGGACTGGGTAAGAAGCTGAGTAGTCCTGCGTATTGCTGCTGTGTCCCCTTGGCCATCAGGGTTTCGCACAGCGCACGGTGCGCCCCCTTAGCCCCTTAGCCCCCTTAGCCCGAGGCCCAAGGTCTAAAGCAAGGGGAAGCGGTGGTGGGGAGGAGAGGAGGGGGCTTCGAGTCCACCCCCCCCCCTCCCCCAAAAGGGCTCTCCCGTGACCGAGGCCCTTGCCAACCCGTTGACAGAGCCCAACAGGGGAGGGGGGGGGGGGGGTTCAGGGAGGGGCGATGGGGGGGGGGGGGGGCAGGCGGTCAGGAGGGTGGGTTGGGAAGGAGGTCCAGGTGGGGCAATTTGGGGTGGTCGTGGGGAGGGCTGACAAGCTCCCGTTACCTCCCCTTGCTCTCCCTCTAAGCATACCATCACCATAAACCTAATCAAGACTGAATATTGGGACCGAGCTGGTGGGGGAAGGAACATTAGATATGAATGGTGAGGGACACCAATGAGTCACACATTGAAGGCCGTTGACAAAGTGGAATCAGCTTGCAAGTGATCCCCTTCACCACAAGGCCCACTTTCAAGGCTTTTGTGGACTTGTGTGGGGCCAAAATGCCCCAAAATGGGCTCAAAATGGGCTCAATTCACCCGTTTGTGCACCCCAAATGGTCTACGATGAGGTTTGGAAAAATGCGTTTTTGACCCATTTTTGACCCATTTTTGGTCCCAAAATAGCGCATCTTCAAGGCATTTTGGGATTTTCGGAGGACCAAAATGGGCCACCACAAGCTCAAAACGGTCCAAAAACACATGTTTTAGCGTCGCACATAGTCTAGGATCATTTTTGAGAAAAGTCATTTTTCTGCCCCTATTGGACCATCTTGACCCATCTGGGCACCCACCTGTTTGGGCTTGAGCTTGCAGCTTGCCGCAGCCTACTAGGCCTGGGTACGGGGGTCAAGGCGTCCATTTGGGCAATTCTGAGGGGTGGAAACCACAAAACGTGGGGGGTTGCGGGTGGAGTAGGTGCCCTCGGAATCGCATTTTGAGCCATGTAGCCAAAGATATGGCCTGTTCTTGGTTTGTGGCTGTCGCCAGCCAATCTGCACAAAATTTGGGGCTTCTGGGGGCCTTTTTGGGCCATTTCCGGGACATATGGTGGAGTTAGAGGGCCGCAAAGGGCTCGTTGACATGGGAAAGTCAAGCCGCACATGGAGTGTACCCACACTTTCCCTTTGTTTGGCCGTTTGAATTGATTCTAGGGCTGTTTTGGCCCAAAAATGGCTGTTTTTGGCCCTAGACTGCAGTTATTGAAACTGAGGTCCGCCACTTGCGAATCCTGTTCCCAGCCGCCACCGTTGCGTTTCTGGCTCATACTTTGTGTGGTTGTCCCTCACACCCATAGGTATCATCCACCAAAATTTCAGCCGAATCCGAAGCACCACGACGGAGTTCTGATTTTCCCCCATTTCGCGCGTGCTGCTTGCTGCTTGCTTGCTGCTTGCTGCTTGCTGCTAAACCTGGTAGGTCCACCCTAGACACTAAAAAGGGTTATAAAACCAAGACTGGTTCCACCAGCTCGGTGACCCTAACCTTTTCAGGGCGATCGTGGGGGGGGATGGGGGGGGGGGGAGCAAACTGTTTGCCAAACATGAGTGAAAACGATCTCGGCAATGGACGGGTCAGGGTCAGGTTGAGGTATGTATCATAGGGGGGGGGGGGGGAGATCTGACCCCCAACGAAAAAAAATCTCGAACGCCTCTGCCTCCCCCCACAAATGAATTTGCTCTCCAGCCCAGCCATGTCCTCACCCTAACCCTAGGCCCAGCCCCAGGCCCACGTGAAGGTCCAGTCCATGTCTGCATCGGGGGCTCGTGACCCAGCACATGCCCCTCAAGGCAGGGGTTGGTCGCAGTCCTGCCCACAACCCCTCACACACCCATCCTACACCTCCGCACAGGCGTCTCACGCCCCCTGAACATCCTCTTGTACACCGCCCCTGTACAAGTCGCGCACCGCCATGAAGCGGTTTGACCACAACACCCCCCAAAAGGCGTGGCATGGCAGGGGCAGCAGCTGCCGAGCATTGGGCACGACGTTGGCACCGGGCATACGGCCATTGCGCAGCCCTCCGGGTTGGCTCCGACATATACACACAGGTCAGGGGTCGCAGCTGAAGGCGAGTGGCTGTGCTGAGGCTCAAACATCACCCCCGAGGGATGCAGTAGAACAGAGGAGGGGGGGGGGGGGGTCTGGAACCCAAAAGTTTGTGTACCAAAAATGGCCCGAATCAATCATTCCTTTTGTGAATTTCAATTTTTCCCACCATGAAATCTGGATCCGGGGGGGGGGGGGGGGCGATCCGGGGGGAGGAGGTCCAGGGGGGGGGTACCCAGGGATGCATTGGAAGGGGGGGAGGTACCCCCTGTGTGACATGTGGTCCATCTAGGTACCCCCCCCCCCCAGAGCGCCCAGCCTATGCCCAGCCACTGTCTCCCTGACGCCAAGTGCCAGCTTCAACGGCATGTGCAACCGACAGTAACCGCCCCCAACCGCTTCGGCAACCTCCTCTAACGGCCTGTCTAACCGCCTCTGGGGCCGCCTCTGAGGTCCCTTCCCTTGTACTGCCTCCCTGGGGGTACCCCCCCTCCTGCTGCGCTTGTCCGCCGTTGTAATACAGCCCCGATCACCCCCAACCATCACCGGGGCTCGGCCCGGGGCGACGGATGGGGCTGGGGCCCAGGGGGTGGGCCCGGGCTGCAGCGTCCAGGGCCCCCCAATGCAGCCCTCGGTTCTGGTCCGGGACCGCACACATGCGGCGCAATGCCGCGCATACCGCCATCCATCACGACCGCAGCCTCGTCGAGCATGCGATCACGGCCCCGGACGGCGGACAGCACGTGCACGCTGTCCTGCGGGCCCTTGTCGCGCCACTGCGTCGGCTGCGGCGGCTGCGCGGGCCTCAGCGATGAAGGCACAGGGCCTGAGGGGGAATGCGGGACACCCACAGACGGCCACGTCCGCAGCGACAATACGCACAAGCCGCAGCCCCAGTCAGTGCAGGGGTCCGCACTGCCCGCCACCGAACTCACCAACTCACCAAACCAGGGATTGGAGGCTGGAAAAATGGGGGAAATAGGGGGGGGGGGGAACTGGGGGGTAATGGGGGGGGGGACGGGGGGCAACTGGCGGGGAATGGGGCGGAATGCGGGGAAAAGGGGGATCATCCACAGATCAGGTTCGAAAATGTAAGGACAGGTTCCAGAGTGGGGCGGTGGGGGGGGGGGGGCATAATGAGGGAAAATGGGACGAAAATGGGAGAACAATGAGACGAAATACCCATCTTTCACAGTCCCATTTTCCCCATGTTTCCGGAGCTCGAAGCCCTACAGTTCCCTCTGTAAAAGTGAAGCCCCCTACTGCTCACCGACGGAAAAATGGGAAATTTTTGCACCGTGTGACACTCACCGCCACAGCAGCTAATGCGGATGGTTGCTCCATGGCAGTCACGTCCGAGGGACGGGGCAGATCTGCAGGTCAACCACCCAGTTGACCAAGATGACAGCAGACATGCAATGGAGCAGTGCCGTGACTCCGCGCGTGGACGCAGCATTTCACACCCCCACATCCACCTGCAACCATCCAACCCCAACCCCCCTTTCCGTCCCCACCACCACACGTACCCCGCTGCCACATCAACACCGGGGGTGAGGCTGCCCCCACAGCGTCCCCCCGGAGGAATGCTGGGCTATTGCACGCGCGCACAAGAGGTGATCAGCCCAAAGCGCCAGAAGAACACCGGCTCGTCAGTGGCCGAACAGACCACAGGTGCCTTTCTGTCGATGCCGGTGGATAGGACACCGACAAGAGATTGGCAGGCCCGCGGCGGGACATCAATGACCGCCGCCGGGCGAGTGCTAGTGGACCTGGGCTGTCGAATGCTTTGCAAACAAATGAATCCAGGCACCCCCTCCCCCCAGGCCACAAGCCCCAAGCGGACGGAAGCTGAGGGATCCAATAATAATACAAAGGAACCCCCCCCCCGCCGCCACCCGGCCCACGACAGAGACATGTGACACAAAAGGATCGCCTCCTCGTGCTGATCGCGATGAGCCATGTGCCATGGGGAACAGGTTCACGAAATGGACTTGAAGAAGGCCACAACGATGGGGACAGTGAGGCGGCGTGTGATGTTGAAGGGGCCACGGGGCATGTCTCCGCAGCCCAAGTGCCCTGTTCAGGGATGTATTACAAGAGAGGGGTGTGCGTGGGGGGTCTGGAACCCAAAAATTGGTGTACCAAAAATAGCCCGAGTCAATATTTCCTTCTGCAAACTTCATTTGTGCCCACTATGAAATCTGGGTCCAAGGGGGGGTCCGGGGGGGGGGGGGGGGTTACCGATGGCTGTCAGCCATTCCAATACATCCCGGGCCCTGTTGGAGACCACACCCATTTGAAATCTGAATGTTGAGTAGCTGAGCTAAGTTGCCGGATCTGGATGGCAAGCGTTCCCCTCATGCATACGATCAACCAACAAGCAAAGTCCGCAGAAGTTGCAGAATGGGGACCCGACGCAGAATGGACCGCCGGCAAGCTCCCATTGCCTCGAGGAAATGGCAAGAGGGAAGGGAGGGAGGCAAGTCAGCGGGGCACCGAGGACAGATAGAGTACCAGCGGCGACACTAACCGTCGAAAACACGGAGAGGGGCCGGGGAGATGGGGGGGGACCTGACAAAGGTGAGCGAAGCGAAAGCGCAGGTGGAGCCTTCGGTAGACTTACCCTGTGCAACACCACCACATCCCGAGAGCTACAGAGGGGGTTGGGGGAGGGGGGGGATTCGTGCCAAAGTCAAATTCAAGTAAATTTCGCGGCGGCAAATTCCACGGCAGCCCCTGGAGTCTGTGCGGTAAATGTCGCAGGCACTCCCAGAAATGATGTGGTGTGTAGGGCTTTGCGGGCGCAGTGGAGCTCAGCCACGCCAATTTCGCGGAACGGTTTTGTGTGGGCCATTTCGCAGGCAATTTGAAGCGCAAAATTTCCCACACGACGTCGACTGCCCCTGAAATACCCCCCCCCCCAGTACTGGAATGCACCCCCTCACAGGCGCGTGGCCCCGCAAAAAGGAGTGAAAAGGAGCAAATGGCGAGGGTGAAGGCCGCACCGTCCAAAACACACTTGTCAGAGCGAGAACCGACTGCACATCAGCCGTTCGGCCCTTTGCCTGCGCGCCTACGGCACGGCATCACGAGAGCGTTGCGGAGTCACGGGGAGGGGGGGGGGGTGGTTGGCACGGGGCCACAGTGTTGGTTTGTTTGCCTTTGGCGGCGCCCATTGGCCCCTCGCCACCGCTCATTCTGACCCTCTGTGGGTCCGAACGTGTTTTGGTCGTGTCAACGGAGCCCCCGGATGACTTGTCCTGTTTGACTACTCCGGGGGTCGGCCGTCCCGGAGTCGGGCTGTTGCCCGTGCCGTTGACCAGGTGCATCCAGACGCACACTCCGAGTCCGAGTCCGGGGACGGCGAGGGGGTGCGTGGCCATTCCCCTCCCCCGGGCCTTTCACAGCCTCTGCCCCACCGATGAGGGTTCCACTGATGAAGGCGCATACCGCCATCCATCACCACCGCGGCCTCGTCGAGCATGCGATCGCGGCCCCGGACGGCGGACAGGACGTGCACGCTGTCCTGCGGGCCCTTGTGGTGGCGCTTCGGGGACTGAAGGAACTGCCCGTTCTTGACGAGGGGGTGCTCACCTGCACCGAGTCGCATGGACGACTGGAGCTCCGGAGACACGGGCACAACAGCACATCACCGCACGCAACCAAATCGGTCTACACGTCACGGGGGGGGGGGGGGTGTATTAGAAGGGGGGGAGGGGGGGTTGGCTGGGACCCCCCTCCTCCGGGGGTCCCCCTATGGTCCCCACCGAAGGCGGGCCAGAAAATTTTATACTGCAATCCTCTTGGCACCGAAGCAAAATTTTGGCTGTCAGCCGCAAACATTGGAAGGGGAGGAGGGGGGGATCCAGGGAGGGGGTACCCCCCCCCCTCCTCTTACGGTGTACGGCCGTTCTAATACATCCCTTGGGGGGGGGGGGGTTTCGCGACAAAGATCGGACCGTAACTTTGCATCGGCCGAGACGGGCACCCTTGCGACCGGAGGGGGGTCTTGCCTCCGCTTTTAAGTTCCGCTTTAGGCTGCAGCAAGCCCCCCCCCCCCCTCTGGTGATGCCCCTGATGGCAATGGTGGGGCTCAGGCTCCGGAAGGGTCATTTATGGGGGGCAAATATCGGAGGGGGAAGATTCCGCCCCCATTGCAGACCCAGAGCTTACGCTGCCTCACACGGACACTACACTGCCAAAGGCCCTGGATTTCGCCGTGGGAAAATCTCGCCACCTTCCGTGAAGACGAACTTGTCCCACGCAATCATCCCCCCGCTCGTACCACATGCGACTTCCGGGCGGCATGTGCCCACACGCAACGACAGACGGCACTCAGTCGCACACACCAATGCACAGCCACACGCAACGACGCAAACACAAACGCGACACACCCAAAACAAAGGCACAAAACGGTCGTCTGAGTGCGATTTGCCAGTAACGACACAGGCCAGGAACAACACAAAAACGCGTGACCAGGGCCCAGTCTGGGCCGGTGGGAGCACGGCGGACTGCGCAGAGTAGTCTAGACCCCCCCCCCCCCTTGGGCAGTATGGCACCAACACCCCCACAGGGCAGTACTGCCATGGGAAATACGGGCCGTGCTGACGGACGGATGTGGCAGCAGTTGTCTTTCGTGCTGCGATGGACGAGGAGGAAGGTACGGAAGCGAGTTCGCGGCAAGGCAGTGCTGCACAGGGCTCTGCTTGCGGAGAAAGAAAAAGCCTTGGCAACGCCAACAGAAACGAACGTTCACGGGGACGCTCTCTGCCTCATGGTCAAGACATGGGCAGGACACAAAACCACAGAAACAGTACTGAACAATGGTTGGCGGATGGTGGCGGTTGGCGGTTGGTGGCGGTTGGCGGCTGGCGGTTGGTGGCGGTTGGCGGTTGGCGGTTGGCACTTGGCGGTTGGTGGTCCTTGGGGGCTGTCCTTAACAAAAAAAATGGGGGTTCTTAAGGACAGCCCTGGTCCTGCCGGCCGGCCTGGCGCCACAGAGCAAGTGAACGTGCCGCCCGCCATGTCTTTGCCCCACCTCCACCGTCCCGGCACATGACACGTTGTCGACAGGAGCGCCATGTGGGCCACGCAGTGGGGGCCCGGTCGCGGAGACACACCGTAGTCCATCAGCGTGGCATCGTGGGGCACGTCCAGCCGCAGATCGGACATCATATGGGCCGTCAGTCCGGTCCACTGATGCGCGGGGCCCGGCTGAGGGTCAACGACATTTCCGTCTGCAAATGGGAGGGGGATGGTCTGGGACCGGCATTCCACTCTGACACACAAATAAGCAAACCCCCCCCCCCCCTGGGGGTGCGCCCCCCCCAAGTGGGGGGGGGGGGGGTCTGGGACCCAAAAGTTTGTGTACCGAAAATGGCCACCCGATAGGTACCTATGGCCAGACGACACGTATCTTGGGCTAAACGATAGATACTTGTGGTCAAATGATAGGTACCTATCCCCAAGCGATAGGTACCTACAGGCAAACGATATGTACCTACGCAGGGTTGGCCAAAATTGCTCATGAGAAACAGTGGACGGTTGCTGTTATTTCCCGGGGGGCTTTCCTGGTGCATCAACCAGCACGCCTGTCTGCACCCCTTTGAATGCCACAGGGACACTACAAATGAGGCAAGACCACTTCAGCACTTCTGCGACTTCATGGGAAACCAATTGTCATTGACCAAATCCTCTGGCATGGTACGCGTGAGCAAAGGCACAGCCTGACGTACACCCATGCAAATCCTTAAAAACACTGAACAAATTGCGCAGAGAATTTGTGACACAGAAATTCGACTCTGTATACCCCCCCCCCCCCCAAGGGACCACGGGTACAGCATGGTGATCGTGGGGAGCCATATGCAGGTTACACCATGCAGTTTCGAAGGACCAATCTGCTTACCATACATGTCCTGTTGCTTGTACTTGCTTGTGGGGGAAGTCCCATAGGTAAAATGGCCGCTTTGCAACATGATTGGGGCAGCAGAAGGGCAATAGCCCCTATTTGGGCCAGCATCCTGTCACGTGCAACGGAAATCAGGACGGAGAGGCGGGCGGGAGGCAATCGCGGCGGCAGACACGACACTCATAGGGGGCACACCCGTGTCCATGATCACCGCGTCCCGGGGGTGATTCCGCCGAAGGGGCGACATCATGTTGGCGTCCAACGTGGCACGGGGAGGCATGCTCTTGGCGGCTGCAGAGACGACCAGCAGCGGCAGCAGACGTGATACCAGAACGGGAGGTTTCAGGAGGACATCGGTAACACCAACACCGACACCAACGCCGCCAACAACAGCCGACGACATGGAACGCAACAACGATGGCAACAACAACAACAACAACGACAAAGACAGGATGACGATAACGACACGAACGCCAATAACAACAGCAACAACAACAACAACAACAACACAACAACAACGAAAACAATCACAATTGGTCACGCTGCACTGAGCACACACCCCACATACCGCCGTCCATTAGCTCCGCGTCTCCGGGGTGGTCCCGCCGTAGGGCCGACAACATGTGTGCGTCCGTCGTGGGACGAAGGCGCGCATCTGCGGACGTGCGGAGCAAAGCGGCGGGCCGGGGGGGGGGGGCGGAGTTGCCGGCAACCGTCAGCGGGCGGTGGATAACCGTCAGCGGTTGCATGACGGGTAGCAGTTGACGGATAAAACCGGTTCCGATCCAGTGCCAACTGACGACAGTCAGCGGACACCCGGGGGGAGGGGGGGGGGGGGATGAACAAAAGTAGAAAAGGTGTTCTTGGCTTTTGAAAAGCGCCCCGGCGCCACGAGGCTTCACCTTCAAACGGTGGCCCTTAAGCACAAGACCAGGCAGCTCAGCGTGCTCCATGTGGGAAGCAAGACATTGGGAACGCTGATCCAGCGGCGCCTGCGGCACCTACGGCGCACCCTGCGGCACGCAATTTGGGGAATCATCGTGGAACTGGGGGAATCGCACCCATTGTGAACCGTCATTCTGAATGGGGAGCGGTCATCGCAGCATTTTTGTGCGTTTTGAGGATTGTGCCGCGCCATTGTGCCCGTTTGACCTACTTCCTTCACCCGAAATGGAGGGACATTAATGCGGTGCTGATTACCTCACAACCAATTCCCCTTCCCCTGCGGCACCTGCGGCGCGCAGGAAGCGACCCGAATGCAGGGGTCTGCCCGTCCTCCCGTGACCGTACAGGGGGGGGGGGGGGGTAGCCAGGGGATAATTTCGGAAGGGGAAATTTTCGCCGCCTCCAGGAATCCCGAAGCTCGCTGTTGTTTTCTGGGAGGCTCTGGATGGTTCCTCTTATTTCCAATGCATCACACAACCACCGCATGTTGCAAACAAACGCACCTTCCCTCCGCGCGGGGCTCCGCTGCACATGTCTCAATTCACAGCACTCGCGTGCATCTGAATTCGCGGTGGAGTTGTTGGGCACACGCCGCGAAAATTTTGCCGGGGGAAATCTTCGCCTTTTTTCTGAACAGCAAACCCCCCCCCCCCCCTGTCAGGCAGAGGAGCGCACCGTTGTCCATCATCGTGGCATTGGGCGGGATGTGCGGCCGCAGCGTCGACATCATCTGGGCCTTCAGTCCCGTGCTTTGATGCCAGGGCCCCTGCACGTCCCGGTCTGCAAATGCGAAGGATGGCCAGTGAGGGGGCGTAGCCCAGGGAGGGAGAGGACAGAGAAGAGGGGGGGCGGGGTAGGATGTATAAGAAGGGGGGGAGGGGCGGGAGGGGGGGTCTGAAGGGGGGGGGGGGGTTGGTTGGGTTGGGTTGGACTCTTCCGGCTTTAGTGCGACAGACCCTGGGTGGTGTGGGTCCTCCGGAAGCGGCGCATCCATCAATGAAGTCACTTGAGTCGGGTCGGCCTTGTAGCACTCCTTGACGCACAGCAAGCACGGGGGGTTGCACGGCGGGCTCGCTGCCCTAGGTCTACCCTGCGGCAGCCACTTCGATGGTGTTCTCCTCTCCGCGAGGGCGACCTAGGCGCGTGTGGGCACTTGGTATGGCAGTGGTGCGCCTGCCCCATCCGGATAGCACCTTCTCCAAGGGGAGGAGTCCCTTGGTGGTGGAGGCACCCTGGGTGTTCTCAGCGATGTCCTCTGTGCCCATCCGACTCGGGGGGGGGGGGGGGGGGCTGGGAGCCCCCTCCTCCCAGGGTCCCCCTGTGGTCCCCGCGGAAGCCGGGCCAAATTTTTGAAACTCAAATCCTCTTGGCACCGAAGGCACCGAAGCAAAATTCTGGCTGTCAGCCTCAAACACTGGAACGGGAGGAGGGGGGGGATCTAGGGGGCGGGTTACCCCCCCCCCCCCTCCTCCGGCGTACGGTCGCTCTAACACATCACTGGGGGCGGGGTGGGATTGGGACAGGAGAATGGGGAGAGGTCTCTATCCTCCGCAGTGCCACACCTCCCCTTGTCCGTCGTCATCTTCCCCATCCAATACCACATGCCCCCTGACGGTGGAACAGCGCTATCCAGCGATGGCTTTGGTGGAGGTCCGGGCTCCACCGATTGTTTGGCCTGCCGATTCGGCCGGCCGAACCCACGCCTGAGTGTCTGACGCGCACCAGCTCTCCTGCTGTCCTCGCTCTGGGGCCAGGGCTCATTTTAAAGGGGGTGGGTGGGTGGGTGGGTGGGTGGGTCCACACCCCCCACCTCCGCAGGGGTGCTGCGTTCGTAGAGGCGACAGAGGCGGCAAAGAAAACTTTTGATTGGCCGAAGACCCGGGCAGAAAATTTGACCCAATCTGTTTTTCGGGGGGGTCCAGGGGGAGGGGGGTGGTCCCCCCCCAACCCCAACCCCAACCCCACCCCCACCCCCACCCCCACCCCAGTGGTGCCGAGTTGTGAAAAGGAGCCCTGGCTGGGGTGTTTGGACTTGCCTCTGCATGCAACTTCGCTCACAGCAGCAGGGGCATCCTGCTACCCAGCCACACCCTTTCTGGGTGTGCCGCCAACATGGCTGGGGACATGTAGCAGCAATCCACTTCCAGAGGGAGGGTGCAGCAGGAAATAAGCGGCCATGATCCATACGCCCCATGGGTATGGCCCCAATGGCTACCAGGCTCATGCCGAGTCACCTGCACCCACTTTACACCCCCAGAGCGAGCCCTTTTGCGCGTCAACGGCTTTTGTGGTGCATCCGGTGAAGCCACAGCCCGTGGCGTGAATTTGCATGAAGACATGGCAGCTGCCTGTTGCCAAAAAGAGGCAGCAAGCAACACATGCACCGTCCCAAACGGACAAAAATCTCAAACATGTCGTCAGTACAGCATGCAGACCCAGGGTGTTCCAAATAGCCGTTTTCAAGGGCTTTCCGAATATACCCCACATACCCCTACCTCCGGAACACTCAGCGGACACAAATGAGGCAACAAGAGCACCGACCCCCAAAAACCCAGAAAGTTGGCATAATCGGCAGCGTCCCCGAGAGATATGGCAAGGAATATGTGGCCGCGGTCCAAATTCCAAACAGGGGCCTGCATGTGGGCGTGGCAGTCTCTAATCTGTGAACACCGCTGCAGAACCCTACGTGCAGATGGTATACCCAAAGAGACCATGTTCAGGAAACAGGGCCGCAATGTCCCTCCTACAAAAAGGGGTCCAGAGATGTTGGTTCCCCACGCATGAAGGCGGAAGGTGGCGCCTGGATCCCATTGCTTTGGTGGACAATTGTGTGTCCGACCGTGAGACCCTCCGCACTCCCGCACACCACCGCACACCACCGCCCACACAGTACACTCCCCACTGCACGCCACAGCCTCCGCATGACACCCCCACTGCCTCTGCGGGCCACACACCGCGGCCTCCGCATGACACCCCCACTGCCTCTGCGGGCCACACACCGCGAACAGAGTCCATCAGCGTCGCTTCCGGTGCACGGCCGAATGCCGACATGAACTGCGCATCGTCGGCCAGTCGCTTCGAGGGAGAGGCTGCAGACGGGGAAGAGGGCGCACCCCTTGGCCGGACCAGAGCGGCCTCTGCGTCAAAACCATCGGTTTAATTCCCCGACCGCCACCCCAACGACCCGATCCCAAGTCCATCTCACGAAGCAAAACCTCCCCAAAATTGACAGTTGGTGCCCGTTATGTTTGTCTTTCTCTGGATTCGCCCCCAAGAACCACTTTCCACACGGGCTCGTTGGCCCACTCCATCGGCAGAAACGGCAGCGACAGACGAGTTGCCGTAAAAGATTCAGCGGTCGCGTGCACAAAATGGGAACAGGACGTCCCCCGTGCCAGCCACAATGCATGGGTCCGATGGCGTGACCTTATTGAAACTCCTTCCGACAAACAACGTTGTGTGACGCCCAATTCTTTCAAATCATGCTCAAACTGCAAGGTTCAACAATGATGCGACCAAACCATGAGTTCTTGTGTTCTGTTGCCCTGTCGCCGGGCTTCAGGAACTGGGTTGAGATGACATGCAACATGCAACAAGAGGGAGTGTGTGTGTGGGGGGGGGGGGGATGCCATATTAAAGAGGAAGGCCTGCATGGGTCCAGGGGTGGGCGCCCAGCGGAGGGGGCCTGTGCCAAAAAGGATGTCTGATGAGAATCATCATGACTGCACTGGCCCCCCTGGAGAGCCGTCACCCTCGCCTAGGCCAGAGCTTCTGGCGGCTGGGGGTTATGAGACCTCAGTGCCTGCACGCCCGTGCCGCTCCGGCCGGCGTGCTCGTTTGCCCAGCGGGCCGTCCTGGGGAGGTGCCTCTCCCCTCCGTCGCTTCGCCCCCGTGTGTGTGTGTGTGTGTGTGTGTGTGTGTGTGTGTGTGTGTGTGTGTGTGTGTGTGTGTGTGTGTGTTGGGGGGGGGAGAGGTCCATTCACGCAAGCAGCACACAGTGCACTATCTTTTGAAGAAGCTGCATCAAGCTCAGCTGTGTGTGTGTGTGTGTGTGTGTGTTTGTGCGCGCGCGCGTCTGGGCAGGGGGGGCAGGGGGGGGGGGGGAAGAGTGGAATATCTGTTGCATGCACACGATTGCAGCACATGACGAACCGAGGGGCAAAGGAGAAGCGGAAGAACAAGTGCAGAGATGCACGGCGGACTGCGTGGGCCCTCTTTGTCACTCGACCAAGGCTACAAGCGACCGCGAGAGAAATGGGCAGTGCGGGAGGGACATACCCTCGTCCATGAGCAGCGCGTCTCCGGCGTTGTCGCCACGCAGCTTCGACATCATGTGGGCGTCCATTGTGGCGCGGGGGGATGTCCGTGGGGCAGCTGTGGAGGGGCGGGTGCCGAAATACAAGACGGCGTGAGAAACAGCCATACCATATGGACCGGCTGCAGCAATTTGCAGTGGCAGAGGTACATGTAGGAACGACAAAGCAGTGAATGCATGCCGGGCACCGGCGGTGGTGGTGGATGTGGTGGTGGTGGTGGTGGTGGTTGTGTGATTGTGGTGTTGGTTGTGTGATTGTGGTTGGGGTTGTGATTGTTGTGTTGCGTTGTGTGGTGGTGTGGTGTGGTGTGGTGTGCTGTGGTGTGCTGTGGTGTGCTGTGTTGTGCTGTGCTGTGTTGCGTTGTGTTGTGTTGTGCTGTGCTGTGTTGTGCTGTGTTGTGCTGTGTTGTGTTGTGTTGTGTTGTGTTGTGCTGTGCTGTGTTGTGCTGTGCTGTGTTGTGCTGTGCTGTGTTGTGTTGTGTTGTGTTGTGTTGTGTTGTGTTGTGTTGTGTTGTGTTGTGTTGTGTTGTGTTGTGTTGTGTTGTGTTGTGCTGTGCTATAATCTGTTGTGTTGTGTTGTGTTGTGTTGTGTTGTGTTGTGTTGTGTTGTGTTGTGTTGTGTTGTGTTGTGTTGTGTTGTGTTGTGTTGTGTTGTGTTGTGTTGTGTTGTGTTGTGTTGTGTTGTGTTGTGGTGTGGTGTGTTGTGTTGTGTTGTGTTGTGTTGTGTTGTGTTGTGTTGTGTTGTGTTGTGTTGTGTTGTGTTGTGTTGTGTTGTGTTGTGTTGTGTCGTGTTGTGTCGTGTCGTGTTGTGTTGTGTTGTGTCGTGTTGTGGTGTGTTGTGTTGTGTTGTGTTGTGTTGTGTTGTGTCGTGTTGTGTCGTGTTGTGTTGTGTCGTGTCGTGTCGTGTCGTGTCGTGTTGTGTCGTGTCGTATTGTGTTGTGTTGTGTTGTGTTGTGTTGTGTTGTGTTGTGATGTGATGTGTCTTGCCTTGTTGGTGTTGCCTTGTTGGTGTTGCATTGTTGGTTTTGCATTGTTGGTGTTGGTGGCTGACACACGTGGCACATTAGTGTGGGAGCAGTCCCGGGTGCCATCACAAGACCACACCAGCCATGCACGGGCCCGGGGGGTTCACACCGCCGTCCATCAGCATCGCATCGCCGGGGTGACCTCGCCGCAGCGCCGACAACATGTGTGCGTCCATCGTGGTACCAGGGGCCGCTACGGTGGGGGCTGCAGACAGACGTACGTGTGGGGCGGAGCCACACCCACAGACCCCGGCTGTACAGTCGCTCCAGCCCCAGCCAAGCTAGTGCGGTCCCTCGGAAAAATTTCTTGTGCTGCGGCATGCTGCGGCATGCTGCGGCATGCTGCGGCACGCTGCGGCATGCTGCGGCATGCTTCTGCCTGCACATGTGGGTACCTACACTTCTATGGGAGCAGACAGACAAGGCAGACAGGCTGATGTGGTCCCCAATACCTTCCCAATACACCAAAAAAGCGAAGATCTGTGACATCTGTGCAACAAAGGGTTCAGAGGTTCGACATGTTATGAAAAAAAAGGTCCGCCATGTGAAAATTTTGGCTCGCTGCGGCATGCTGCGGCATGCCCCTGGTGCAGCTCCAAAAAAAAGGTGCTGCGGCATGCTGCGGCATGCTACGGCATGCTGCGGCATGCTGCGGCTGCACTAGCTTGGCCCCAGCCCCAGTCCCCTCGCCCCAAAGCCCAGCAGCCCCGCAGAGAAAGGGGGGCGGGCGGGGGCAGGGCACCTTTTAATGGGGGGGGGGGGGTCTACGGGTGGGTGGGTGGGTGGGCGAGTCCAGCCTCGTCCCCCCCCCCATCGCCCCCCGGTAGTGCCGAGTTTTTAGACCGTGGGTGTGTGTTTGTGTGGGTGGCTCAGCGCTGTGGACCCTCCCCCTCCAGGGGTGGGGTGGGGGATGGGGGCACACCACCCACCACCCCCCTGGACCCCCCTAAGCCCTGAAAGATTGGGCCCATCCAGACCGTCGGCCAATCAAAATTTTTTTCGGCGCCTTCGGTGCCAATTCGTTTTGACCCCAAAATTGTCTTTGGGCGCTTTGGGCGCCACAAAACCCACACACCTGCACCCCCATAACCCACACACCCACACACCCACACACCCACACACCCACACACCCACACACCCCAAACCCCGACACACCCAGTCACCCACAAACCCGCACACCCACACCCACACACCCACACCCACACCCACACCCACACCCACACCCACACCCACACCCACACCCACACCCACATCCACACCCACACCCACACCCACACCACCAACACAGAGCTTAACCCCAACATTGGCCCCAGAAAATCAAATCTACATAAAAAGGCGAGAAGAAATTTGCTCCAGGGGGGGGGGGGGGGCACGGAGGCCCATTTCCAAACTCCCGTCCCCCCCCTCCTTGTCCGCCGTGCCGGGATGGGGGCTTCGGGGTGGGGGTGCCCAACCTGCCTTGCGCGGGGGGGGGGCGGGGTCGGCCCCAACATATATGGCTTCAAATGATCCCCACATCGCGATGATCATTTTGAGTACGCATATGTGGGGGAGAAATTGTTGGTGGAAAAAACTTTTTCGGGCCAAATTTTGTGTTCCGGCGCCAACACCCATTGTTACACAAAACAAAGGGCCCGGCACAGGTGCCCATTTCTCCAACACCACCCCACCCCCCTTCGCCGGGCCTCCAGGCCACACCCCCGGCCCCGTTCATCAACACTCCTTTTTGGCAGGACCCGCTGGCCACGCCCCCCCTCACAACGCCAGTGCCAGCCTCAGCCACAGACCAGATCCAGCCCCGCCTTAGTCCAAAGCCCAGCACAAGCCTCAACCCCCGCCCTAGTCCTCGCCCCCCCCCCCCCCCCACCCCCAGCCCGACCTCCACCGCCGGCAAAGCGGCCGACTTCACCGGACGCACCACAGGACGCACATGACGCCCGGCGTCACGCATACCGCCGTCCATCAGCATCGCATCGCCGGGGTGACCTCGCCGCAGCGCCGACAACATGTGGGCGTCCATCGTGGTACCAGGGGCCGCCACAGTGGAGGCTGCAGACAGACGTACGTGTGGGGCGGAGCCACACCCACAGACCCGGGCCGTACAGTCGCTCCAGCCCCAGCCCCAGCGCCCAAATCAATATTTCCGTTTCTACATTTCATTTCTTCCGACCATGAAATCCGGGTCTGGGCGGGGGGGGGGGTCCCCCGGGGGGGGGGGGGGGGGTTACCCCCCCTCCTCCCGTCAGCCGTCGGAATACATCCCTGCCCGAACCCTTATCAAACACACCCACACCAGACCACCCAACAGGAGGCAAAATAGCACCGCTCCGAACGGTGCCGGAACGGTGCAAAAAAACCGTAGGGACAGTGGAGGTGCAGTGCAGAAATTGTGCAAAGCTCACAGGTAAAAGTGGCAGGCCACGGTGATAAAAAATTGTTGTATATCTGGGACACCCGCTTTTTCAAAAGGCTTCAAAATTGTGCACATTTTCTGACGAGTCTGCGATGGAGGGCACGGGTGGGGGGAACAATGTACGAACGGTGCAAAACGTTTACGGAACGATGCAGGAACGGTGCAAGGCAACCGCAGGAACGGTGCTATTCTGCATGCTTCCGCCCAACGGAGGGGTGTTGCGCTGATAATTCCTCGGGGCCCTTGGGTATCCTTCCCCAGCCCCCCCCCGCCCCAACCCTCCGTTTGGCAGAGAAAGAGGGGGGGTGGGGGCGGTACAGCCCCGAACACCCGACCCACGCGCACCCGCAGCCCCGTAAACCCACAGACCCGCACACCCGCACACCCCAGACACTTGGGCAGGACCCAACAAACGACCACTGCTGCTCCGTGGGGACGCCCACGCCACGGGCACAGGGCCTGTCAGCACCAGGACCCCCTCGTCGGGCCAAAGGGCTATCAACACCGGACCACAGCACAAAGGCGTTGGTCGTGTGATGATGTCATAGGGCTACGCGCCTTTCGAAAAAAATAGACCCTCAGAAAGACCCCCATACAAACCCATACACCCCAAACCCCGACACACCCCATCGCCCACAAACCTGCACACCCCCACACCCCCACACACACACACCCACACCCACACCCACACCCACACCCACACCCACACCCACACCCACACCCACACCCACACCCACACCCACACCCACACACACACCCACACACACACACACACACACACACCCACACCCACACCCACACCCACACCCACATCCACCCCCCCCCCCACACCCACACCCACACACACACCCACACCCACACCCACCCACCCACACACACACACACACACCCGCACCCGCACCCCTCCCCCACACCCACACCCACACACACCCACACCCACACAACCAACACCCACACCCACACCCACACCCACACCCACACAAACACCCACACCCACACCCGCAGCCGCAGCCCCACACACACCCACACCCACACCCACACCCACCCACCCACACACACACACACACACACACACACCCACACACACGGACACACAACCAACACCCACACCCACACCAACACCCACACCCACACCCACACCCGCACCCGCACCCGCACCCCCACACCCACACCCACACCCACACCCACACCCACACCCACACCCACAACGACACCCACACCCACCCACACCCACACCTACACCCACACCCACACCCACACCCGCACCCCCCCCCCACACCCACACCCACACCCACACCCACACCCACACACACACCCACACCCACACCCACACACACACACCCACACACACACACCCACACAGCCACACACCCACACACACAGCCACCCCCAGAGTTTTCCTTAAGGGAGGGGGGGGGGGTTCCAAGGGGGGTGGGTGGGTGCGGCTGTGGGGGAACCCCCCCCCCCATCAGGAGACTGTGAGTTTTCAGAGGCGCCGAAAGCGCCGAAGAAATTTTTTGGCCTAAACTGACTTGCGCCGCAGGCGCCAGTAAAAAAATTTTGATTGGCTGAAGACCCGGAGAAAATTTTGCCCAATCACTTAAGAGGGGGGGAGGTCCGAGGGGGGGGGGTCAACCCCCCCCCCCCCAGAGATGCTGAGTTGTTAAGCGAAACTCTGGCCACCTCCCCCCCCCCCACACCCACAGACACCCACACCTACATCCCCACACAACCAAACACCACCAAACAGACGTCCACAAACCCGCAACCCCCTGCGCAACACGAACAGACCTGAATCCGACAGTCGTCCCACGGTCAGACTCGCTGCACCCGGGCGGGAGGGGGGGGGTTCATCGGAGGTACCACAGGGGCACTGAGCACACACCCCATATACCCCGGAAACTGAGCACATACCGCCGTCCATTAGCACCGCATCTCCGGGGTGGTCCCGCCGCAGGGCCGACAACATGTGTGCGTCCGTCGCGGGACGAAGGCGCGGATCTGCGAACGTGCAGAGCACAGCGGCGGGGCCGGGGGGGGGGGGGGGGGCGGCGGGGCAATAAAGGCCGAGGAGGTGTCCCGGTTGGTACTTGCGGGTGTACCCGCTGGTTTGGGTGTTGGGGAAGCCCCCCCCCCCCCCCCCTTGTCTAAGCTCCGGAAAAGCCCCAAGTCAACACGGTCCCTACGCCTACTGTAGCTCAGACAAGGCCGTAGCTCACGCGCACCACATACAACTACCGACACACACGTGCGGGTGCAAGAAAGGGGAATACAATCCACAAATATCCCCAAAATCAGAGCTATGCGGGTTCACGTGGGCAAACACTCACAACAAATGTGTCCGTGACCCTATGGAACTGGCAAATTTGTCACCAAACCCATGTCTTATGTGGCCGCACGACATGTGGTACCGAATGAAATTAGGTACCAAAGTAATACCGTCCTTACGCCCGCTATAGCGTAGACAAGGCCGTGGCTAAGACGGGGCAGGGGGGGCAAATTGTTTGCATTGCCTGTCGGGGGGCGGGGGGCATCTAACCCCCCCCTTTCCCCTCTCCCCCGGGGATGCGCTTGAGGGGCCACGGGCCCAGAGGGGGTTTCAAGAGCGGTTGCCGAGGCGGTTACCGGCGGTTGGAACGGCGGTTCGGAGGCAGCGTCGGGTGGGTACAAAGCGGTGGGAGGTCCGTTGGGGGCGGGCGGAAGCGGGTGGCAGGGCGGACCGTCGCGCCAAAAGGGCGGGGGTGGGGGTTACCCCAGACACGGGGGACAAATGGTGTCAATTGGTGAGAGTGGGACCATTGTCCCTCGACCGGGGGGGGCTGGGTGGGGGGGTGGGGGGTGGGATGAAGCCCTCAGATGTTGCTGCCCTCCGGGCGGTTGTTGGCATCAACACTGCACATCACCACCGGGGGAATAATTTGAGGGGGGTTTTTTTTGGGAGGGCCAAAATTAGGAGCGGAAGATTTTGGTACTACCCTTTAGAAATGAAGGGGGGGGAATTGGTATAAGGTCCTCTGTGGGTAATTCCTAGTGGATGGCTAGTGTCATTTCCTGATGGGCTCTGGGTGGTCACTGGATGGGCTCATGTGCACACATTTTGGCGCATCGCATCCCAAGAATTGAAGGAAATATTGGGTACGAGGTAAGGCTTCCGCATTTTGCCCATATCAATTTCGTCACCACCCAAATTTTTCCTCCCGTCATACAGCCTCGGCATTTCACGCACCGCAGCCTGTGCACCACAGACCTCGAACAGAGTCCATCAGCGTTGCGTCGGGCGTGCGGCCGAACGCGGACATGAACTGCGCATCGTCTTCGGCCGGGCGCTTCGAGGGTGACGCTAAACACACACAACGAGTGGCGAGACTGGGCAGAGGTGGGCCCCTCCACCCCTTCCGCGAACCAGGGCCATGGCCGGAGATCACTACTGTTCCCCCTGTCGTTCATCATCAGCCGCCACGAGTGCCCGGCGAACGAAGGGGGCGATGGGGGGTCGACCCCCCCCACACACACACGCCACACGCGCAGCACCCGTTCGGACAGCAAGGCCAATGCACACGCACTAAGTCTACATTTGGATGCGTTTACAAGTCGCACGCACCCCCTGCGGCATGGAATTGGGCAACGACAACCGATCCTTTGCTCTGCGATCTAGCGCCCCATGACCACATTCTTCGCACTACACACCACAGCCTCTGCACTGCACACCACAGCCTCGGCACTGCACACCACAGCCTCGGCACTACACACCACAGCCTCGGCACTACACACCACAGCCTCGGCACTACACACCACAGCCTCTGCACTACACACCACAGCCTCGGCACTACACACCACAGCCTCGGCACTACACACCACAGCCTCGGCACTACACACCACAGCCTCTGCACTGCACACCACAGCCTCGGCACTACACACCACAGCCTCGGCACTACACACCACAGCCTCGGCATTTCACGCACCGCAGCCTGTGCACCACAGACCTCGGACAGAGTCCATCAGCGTTGCGTCGGGCGTGCGGCCGAACGCGGACATGAACTGCGCATCGTCTTCTCCCGAGCGCTTCGAGGGTGACGCTAAACGCACACAACGAGGGGCGTAAGTGGGCAGAGGTGGGCCCCTCAACCCCTTCCCCGAATCAGGGCCATGGCCGGAGATCACTCGTCCCCCCCGCCCCCCCCCCCCCCCCGATCGTCATCAGCAGCGACGAGTGCACAGCAAACGGGCCGGGGGAAGGGGGGGCACCCGCACCACACCACCCACTCAGACAACACGTCCGATGCGGATGCCCTAACGTAAATTTGGGTGCCTTTGAAGCCGTGCGCTTTGGCAGCCACGATCGATCTTCAAGTGTGCAGTGCAGAGGCTGTGGTGTGCAGTGCAGAGGCTGTGGTGTGCAGTGCAGAGGCTGTGTGTGCAGTGCAGAGGCTGTGGTGTGCAGTGCAGAGGCTGGGGTGTGCAGTGCAGAGGCTGTGGTGTGCAGTGCAGAGGCTGTGGTGTGCAGTGCAGAGGCAGTGCAGAGGCTGGGGTGTGCAGTGCAGAGGCTGTGGTGTGCAGTGCAGGGGTGTGCAGTGCAGAGGCTGTGGTGTGCAGTGCAGAGGCTGTGGTGTGCAGTGCAGAGGCTGTGGTGTGCAGTGCAGAGGCTGTGGTGTGCAGTGCAGAGGCTGGGGTGTGCAGTGCAGAGGCTGTGGTGTGCAGTGCAGAGGCTGTGGTGTGCAGTGCAGAGGCTGTGGTGTGCAGTGCAGAGGCTGTGGTGTGCAGTGCAGAGGCTGGGGTGTGCAGTGCAGAGGCTGGGTGTGCAGTGCAGAGGCTGGGGTGTGCAGTGCAGAAGCTGGGGTGTGTAGTGCAGAGGCTGGGGTGTGCAGTGCAGAGGCTGTGGTGTGCAGTGCAGAGGCTGTGGTGTGCAGTGCAGAGGCTGTGGTGTGCAGTGCAGAGGCTGTGGTGTGCAGTGCAGAGGCTGTGGTGTGCAGTGCAGAGGCTGTGGTGTGCAGTGCAGAGGCTGGGGTGTGCAGTGCAGAGGCTGTGGTGTGCAGTGCAGAGGCTGTGGTGTGCAGTGCAGAGGCTGGGGTGTGCAGTGCAGAGGCTGTGGTGTGCAGTGCAGAGGCTGTGGTGTGCAGTGCAGAGGCTGTGGTGTGCAGTGCAGAGGCTGTGGTGTGCAGTGCAGAGGCTGTGGTGTGCAGTGCAGAGGCTGTGGTGTGCAGTGCAGAGGCTGTGGTGTGCAGTGCAGAGGCTGTGGTGTGCAGTGCAGAGGCTGTGGTGTGCAGTGCAGAGGCTGTGGTGTGCAGTGCAGAGGCTGGGGTGTGCAGTGCAGAGGCTGGGGTGTGCAGTGCAGAGGCTGGGGTGTGCAGTGCAGAGGCTGTGGTGTGCAGTGCAGAGGCTGTGGTGTGCAGTGCAGAGGCTGTGGTGTGCAGTGCAGAGGCTGTGGTGTGCAGTGCAGAGGCTGGGGTGTGCAGTGCAGAGGCTGTGGTGTGCAGTGCAGAGGCTGTGGTGTGCAGTGCAGAGGCTGTGGTGTGCAGTGCAGAGGCTGTGGTGTGCAGTGGGGAGGCTGTGGTGTGCAGTGCAGAGGCTGTGGTGTGCAGTGCAGAGGCTGTGGTGTGCAGTGCAGAGGCTGTGGTGTGCAGTGCAGAGGCTGGGGTGTGCAGTGCAGAGGCTGGGGTGTGTAGTGCAGAGCTGGGGTGTGCAGTGCAGAGGCTGGGGTGTGCAGTGCAGAGGCTGTGGTGTGCAGTGCAGAGGCTGTGGTGTGCAGTGCAGAGGCTGTGGTGTGCAGTGCAGAGGCTGTGGTGTGCAGTGCAGAGGCTGGGGTGTGCAGTGCAGAGGCTGTGGTGTGCAGTGCAGAGGCCTGTGGTGTGCAGTGCAGAGGCTGTGGTGTGCAGTGCAGAGGCTGTGGTGTGCAGTGCAGAGGCTGTGGTGTGCAGTGCAGAGGCTGTGGTGTGCAGTGCAGAGGCTGTGGTGTGCAGTGCAGAGGCTGTGGTGTGCAGTGCAGAGGCTGTGGTGTGCAGTGCAGAGGCTGTGGTGTGCAGTGCAGAGGCTGGGGTGTGCAGTGCAGAGGCTGTGGTGTGCAGTGCAGAGGCTGTGGTGTGCAGTGCAGAGGCTGGGTGTGCAGTGCAGAGGCTGTGGTGTGCAGTGCAGAGGCTGTGGTGTGCAGTGCAGAGGCTGTGGTGTGCAGTGCAGAGGCTGTGGTGTGCAGTGCAGAGGCTGTGGTGTGCAGTGCAGAGGCTGTGGTGTGCAGTGCAGAGGCTGTGGTGTGCAGTGCAGAGGCTGGGGTGTGCAGTGCAGAGGCTGTGGTGTGCAGTGCAGAGGCTGTGGTGTGCAGTGCAGAGGCTGGGGTGTGCAGTGCAGAGGCTGTGGTGTGCAGTGCAGAGGCTGGGGTGTGCAGTGCAGAGGCTGTGGTGTGCAGTGCAGAGGCTGTGGTGTGCAGTGCAGAGGCTGTGGTGTGCAGTGCAGAGGCTGTGGTGTGCAGTGCAGAGGCTGTGGTGTGCAGTGCAGAGGCGTGTGCAGTGCAGAGGCGTGGTGTGCAGTGCCTGTGTGTGCAGTGCAGAGGCTGTGGTGTGCAGTGCAGAGGGGTGTGCAGTGCAGAGGCTGTGGTGTGCAGTGCAGAGGCTGTGGTGTGCAGTGCAGAGGCTGTGGTGTGCAGAGGCTGGGGGTGTGCAGTGCAGAGGCTGTGGGTGTGCAGTGCAGAGGCTGTGGTGTGCAGTGCAGAGGCTGTGGTGTGCAGTGCAGAGGCTGTGGTGTGCAGTGCAGAGGCTGTGGTGTGCAGTGCAGAGGCTGTGGTGTGCAGTGCAGAGGCTGTGGTGTGCAGTGCAGAGGCTGTGGTGTGCAGTGCAGAGGCTGTGGTGTGCAGTGCAGAGGCTGTGGTGTGCAGTGCAGAGGCTGTGGTGTGCAGTGCAGAGGCTGTGGTGTGCAGTGCAGAGGCTGTGGTGTGCAGTGCAGAGGCTGTGGTGTGCAGTGCAGAGGCTGTGGTGTGCAGTGCAGAGGCTGTGGTGTGCAGTGCAGAGGCTGTGTGTGCAGTGCAGAGGCTGTGGTGTGCAGTGCAGAGGCTGTGGTGTGCAGTGCAGAGGCTGTGGTGTGCAGTGCAGAGGCTGTGGTGTGCAGTGCAGAGGCTGTGGTGTGCAGTGCAGAGGCTGTGGTGTGCAGTGCAGAGGCTGTGGTGTGCAGTGCAGAGGCTGTGGTGTGCAGTGCAGAGGCTGTGGTGTGCAGTGCAGAGGCTGTGGTGTGCAGTGCAGAGGCTGTGGTGTGCAGTGCAGAGGCTGTGGTGTGCAGTGCAGAGGCTGTGGTGTGCAGTGCAGAGGCTGTGGTGTGCAGTGCAGAGGCTGTGGTGTGCAGTGCAGAGGCTGTGGTGTGCAGTGCAGAGGCTGTGGTGTGCAGTGCAGAGGCTGTGGTGTGCAGTGCAGAGGCTGTGGTGTGCAGTGCAGAGGCTGTGGTGTGTAGTGCAGAGGCTGTGGTGTGCAGTGCAGAGGCTGTGGTGTGCAGTGCAGAGGCTGTGGTGTGCAGTGCAGAGGCTGTGGTGTGCAGTGCAGAGGCTGTGGTGTGCAGTGCAGAGGCTGTGGTGTGCAGTGCAGAGGCTGTGGTGTGCAGTGCAGAGGCTGTGGTGTGCAGTGCAGAGGCTGTGGTGTGCAGTGCAGAGGCTGTGGTGTGCAGTGCAGAGGCTGTGGTGTGCAGTGCAGAGGCTGTGGTGTGCAGTGCAGAGGCTGTGGTGTGCAGTGCAGAGGCTGTGGTGTGCAGTGCAGAGGCGTGGTGTGCAGTGCAGAGGCTGTGGTGTGCAGTGCAGAGGCTGTGGTGTGCAGTGCAGAGGCTGTGGTGTGCAGTGCAGAGGCTGTGGTGTGCAGTGCAGAGGCTGTGGTGTGCAGTGCAGAGGCTGTGGTGTGCAGTGCAGAGGCTGTGGTGTGCAGTGCAGAGGCTGTGGTGTGCAGTGCAGAGGCTGTGGTGTGCAGTGCAGAGGCTGTGGTGTGCAGTGCAGAGGCTGTGGTGTGCAGTGCAGAGGCTGTGGTGTGCAGTGCAGAGGCTGTGGTGTGCAGTGCAGAGGCTGTGGTGTGCAGTGCAGAGGCTGTGGTGTGCAGTGCAGAGGCTGTGGTGTGCAGTGCAGAGGGCTGTGGTGTGCAGTGCAGAGGCTGTGGTGTGCAGTGCAGAGGCTGTGGTGTGCAGTGCAGAGGCTGTGGTGTGCAGTGCAGAGGCTGTGGTGTGCAGTGCAGAGGCTGTGGTGTGCAGTGCAGAGGCTGTGGTGTGCAGTGCAGAGGGCTGTGGTGTGCAGTGCAGAGGCTGTGGTGTGCAGTGCAGAGGCTGTGGTGTGCAGTGCAGAGGCTGTGGTGTGCAGTGCAGAGGCTGTGGTGTGCAGTGCAGAGGCTGTGGTGTGCAGTGCAGAGGCTGTGGTGTGCAGTGCAGAGGCTGTGGTGTGCAGTGCAGAGGCTGTGGTGTGCAGTGCAGAGGCTGTGGTGTGCAGTGCAGAGGCTGTGGTGTGCAGTGCAGAGGCTGTGGTGTGCAGTGCAGAGGCTGTGGTGTGCAGTGCAGAGGCTGTGGTGTGCAGTGCAGAGGCTGTTGCAGAGGCTGGGGTGTGCAGTGCAGGGGCTGTGGTGTGCAGTGCAGAGGCTGTGGTGTGCAGTGCAGAGGCTGTGGTGTGCAGTGCAGAGGCTGTGGTGTGCAGTGCAGAGGCTGTGGTGTGCAGTGCAGAGGCTGTGGTGTGCAGTGCAGAGGCTGTGGTGTGCAGTGCAGAGGCTGTGGTGTGCAGTGCAGAGGCTGTGGTGTGCAGTGCAGAGGCTGTGGTGTGCAGTGCAGAGGCTGTGGTGTGCAGTGCAGAGGCTGTGGTGTGCAGTGCAGAGGCTGTGGTGTGCAGTGCAGAGGCTGTGGTGTGCAGTGCAGAGGCTGTGGTGTGCAGTGCAGAGGCTGTGGTGTGCAGTGCAGAGGCTGTGGTGTGCAGTGCAGAGGCTGGTGGTGTGCAGTGCAGAGGCTGTGGTGTGCAGTGCAGAGGCTGTGGTGTGCAGTGCAGAGGCTGTGGTGTGCAGTGCAGAGGCTGTGGTGTGCAGTGCAGAGGCTGTGGTGTGCAGTGCAGAGGCTGTGGTGTGCAGTGCAGAGGCTGTGGTGTGCAGTGCAGAGGCTGTGGTGTGCAGTGCAGAGGCTGTGGTGTGCAGTGCAGAGGCTGTGGTGTGCAGTGCAGAGGCTGTGGTGTGCAGTGCAGAGGCTGTGGTGTGCAGTGCAGAGGCTGTGGTGTGCAGTGCAGAGGCTGTGGTGTGCAGTGCAGAGGCTGTGGTGTGCAGTGCAGAGGCTGTGGTGTGCAGTGCAGAGGCTGTGGTGTGCAGTGCAGAGGCTGTGGTGTGCAGTGCAGAGGCTGTGGTGTGCAGTGCAGAGGCTGTGGTGTGCAGTGCAGAGGCTGTGGGTGTGCAGTGCAGAGGCTGTGGTGTGCAGTGCAGAGGCTGTGGTGTGCAGTGCAGAGGCTGTGGTGTGCAGTGCAGAGGCTGTGGTGTGCAGTGCAGAGGCTGTGGTGTGCAGTGCAGAGGCTGTGGTGTGCAGTGCAGAGGCTGTGGTGTGCAGTGCAGAGGCTGTGGTGTGCAGTGCAGAGGCTGTGGTGTGCAGTGCAGAGGCTGTGGTGTGCAGTGCAGAGGCTGTGGTGTGCAGTGCAGAGGCTGTGGTGTGCAGTGCAGAGGCTGTGGTGTGCAGTGCAGAGGCTGTGGTGTGCAGTGCAGAGGCTGTGGTGTGCAGTGCAGAGGCTGTGGTGTGCAGTGCAGAGGCTGTGGTGTGCAGTGCAGAGGCTGTGGTGTGCAGTGCAGAGGCTGTGGTGTGCAGTGCAGAGGCTGTGGTGTGCAGTGCAGAGGCTGTGGTGTGCAGTGCAGAGGCTGTGGTGTGCAGTGCAGAGGCTGTGGTGTGCAGTGCAGAGGCTGTGGTGTGCAGTGCAGAGGCTGTGGTGTGCAGTGCAGAGGCTGTGGTGTGCAGTGCAGAGGCTGTGGTGTGCAGTGCAGAGGCTGTGGTGTGCAGTGCAGAGGCTGTGGTGTGCAGTGCAGAGGCTGTGGTGTGCAGTGCAGAGGCTGTGGTGTGCAGTGCAGAGGCTGTGGTGTGCAGTGCAGAGGCTGTGGTGTGCAGTGCAGAGGCTGTGGTGTGCAGTGCAGAGGCTGTGGTGTGCAGTGCAGAGGCTGGGGTGTGCAGTGCAGAGGCTGTGGTGTGCAGTGCAGAGGCTGTGGTGTGCAGTGCAGAGGCTGTGGTGTGCAGTGCAGAGGCTGTGGTGTGCAGTGCAGAGGCTGTGGTGTGCAGTGCAGAGGCTGTGGTGTGCAGTGCAGAGGCTGTGGTGTGCAGTGCAGAGGCTGTGGTGTGCAGTGCAGAGGCTGTGGTGTGCAGTGCAGAGGCTGTGGTGTGCAGTGCAGAGGCTGTGGTGTGCAGTGCAGAGGCTGTGGTGTGCAGTGCAGAGGCTGTGGTGTGCAGTGCAGAGGCTGTGGTGTGCAGTGCAGAGGCTGTGGTGTGCAGTGCAGAGGCTGTGGTGTGCAGTGCAGAGGCTGTGGTGTGCAGTGCAGAGGCTGTGGTGTGCAGTGCAGAGGCTGTGGTGTGCAGTGCAGAGGCTGTGGTGTGCAGTGCAGAGGCTGTGGTGTGCAGTGCAGAGGCTGTGGTGTGCAGTGCAGAGGCTGTGGTGTGCAGTGCAGAGGCTGTGGTGTGCAGTGCAGAGGCTGTGGTGTGCAGTGCAGAGGCTGTGGTGTGCAGTGCAGAGGCTGTGGTGTGCAGTGCAGAGGCTGTGGTGTGCAGTGCAGAGGCTGTGGTGTGCAGTGCAGAGGCTGTGGTGTGCAGTGCAGAGGCTGTGGTGTGCAGTGCAGAGGCTGTGGTGTGCAGTGCAGAGGCTGTGGTGTGCAGTGCAGAGGCTGTGGTGTGCAGTGCAGAGGCTGTGGTGTGCAGTGCAGAGGCTGTGGTGTGCAGTGCAGAGGCTGTGGTGTGCAGTGCAGAGGCTGTGGTGTGCAGTGCAGAGGCTGTGGTGTGCAGTGCAGAGGCTGTGGTGTGCAGTGCAGAGGCTGTGGTGTGCAGTGCAGAGGCTGTGGTGTGCAGTGCAGAGGCTGGGGTGTGCAGTGCAGAGGCTGTGGTGTGCAGTGCAGAGGCTGTGGTGTGCAGTGCAGAGGCTGTGGTGTGCAGTGCAGAGGCTGTGGTGTGCAGTGCAGAGGCTGTGGTGTGCAGTGCAGAGGCTGTGGTGTGCAGTGCAGAGGCTGTGGTGTGCAGTGCAGAGGCTGTGGTGTGCAGTGCAGAGGCTGTGGTGTGCAGTGCAGAGGCTGTGGTGTGCAGTGCAGAGGCTGTGGTGTGCAGTGCAGAGGCTGTGGTGTGCAGTGCAGAGGCTGTGGTGTGCAGTGCAGAGGCTGTGGTGTGCAGTGCAGAGGCTGTGGTGTGCAGTGCAGAGGCTGTGGTGTGCAGTGCAGAGGCTGTGGTGTGCAGTGCAGAGGCTGTGGTGTGCAGTGCAGAGGCTGTGGTGTGCAGTGCAGAGGCTGTGGTGTGCAGTGCAGAGGCTGTGGTGTGCAGTGCAGAGGCTGTGGTGTGCAGTGCAGAGGCTGTGGTGTGCAGTGCAGAGGCTGTGGTGTGCAGTGCAGAGGCTGTGGTGTGCAGTGCAGAGGCTGGGGTGTGCAGTGCAGAGGCTGTGGTGTGCAGTGCAGAGGCTGTGGTGTGCAGTGCAGAGGCTGTGGTGTGCAGTGCAGAGGCTGTGGTGTGCAGTGCAGAGGCTGTGGTGTGCAGTGCAGAGGCTGTGGTGTGCAGTGCAGAGGCTGTGGTGTGCAGTGCAGAGGCTGTGGTGTGCAGTGCAGAGGCTGTGGTGTGCAGTGCAGAGGCTGTGGTGTGCAGTGCAGAGGCTGTGGTGTGCAGTGCAGAGGCTGTGGTGTGCAGTGCAGAGGCTGTGGTGTGCAGTGCAGAGGCTGTGGTGTGCAGTGCAGAGGCTGTGGTGTGCAGTGCAGAGGCTGTGGTGTGCAGTGCAGAGGCTGTGGTGTGCAGTGCAGAGGCTGTGGTGTGCAGTGCAGAGGCTGTGGTGTGCAGTGCAGAGGCTGTGGTGTGCAGTGCAGAGGCTGGGGTGTGTAGTGCAGAGGCTGGGGTGTGCAGTGCAGAGGCTGTGGTGTGCAGTGCAGAGGCTGTGGTGTGCAGTGCAGAGGCTGTGGTGTGCAGTGCAGAGGCTGTGGTGTGCAGTGCAGAGGCTGTGGTGTGCAGTGCAGAGGCTGTGGTGTGCAGTGCAGAGGCTGTGGTGTGCAGTGCAGAGGCTGGGGTGTGCAGTGCAGAGGCTGTGGTGTGCAGTGCAGAGGCTGTGGTGTGCAGTGCAGAGGCTGTGGTGTGCAGTGCAGAGGCTGTGGTGTGCAGTGCAGAGGCTGTGGTGTGCAGTGCAGAGGCTGTGGTGTGCAGTGCAGAGGCTGTGGTGTGCAGTGCAGAGGCTGTGGTGTGCAGTGCAGAGGCTGTGGTGTGCAGTGCAGAGGCTGTGGTGTGCAGTGCAGAGGCTGTGGTGTGCAGTGCAGAGGCTGTGGTGTGCAGTGCAGAGGCTGTGGTGTGCAGTGCAGAGGCTGTGGTGTGCAGTGCAGAGGCTGTGGTGTGCAGTGCAGAGGCTGTGGTGTGCAGTGCAGAGGCTGTGGTGTGCAGTGCAGAGGCTGTGGTGTGCAGTGCAGAGGCTGTGGTGTGCAGTGCAGAGGCTGTGGTGTGCAGTGCAGAGGCTGTGGTGTGCAGTGCAGAGGCTGTGGTGTGCAGTGCAGAGGCTGTGGTGTGCAGTGCAGAGGCTGTGGTGTGCAGTGCAGAGGCTGTGGTGTGCAGTGCAGAGGCTGTGGTGTGCAGTGCAGAGGCTGTGGTGTGCAGTGCAGAGGCTGTGGTGTGCAGTGCAGAGGCTGTGGTGTGCAGTGCAGAGGCTGTGGTGTGCAGTGCAGAGGCTGTGGTGTGCAGTGCAGAGGCTGTGGTGTGCAGTGCAGAGGCTGTGGTGTGCAGTGCAGAGGCTGTGGTGTGCAGTGCAGAGGCTGTGGTGTGCAGTGCAGAGGCTGTGGTGTGCAGTGCAGAGGCTGTGGTGTGCAGTGCAGAGGCTGTGGTGTGCAGTGCAGAGGCTGTGGTGTGCAGTGCAGAGGCTGTGGTGTGCAGTGCAGAGGCTGTGGTGTGCAGTGCAGAGGCTGTGGTGTGCAGTGCAGAGGCTGTGGTGTGCAGTGCAGAGGCTGTGGTGTGCAGTGCAGAGGCTGTGGTGTGCAGTGCAGAGGCTGTGGTGTGCAGTGCAGAGGCTGTGGTGTGCAGTGCAGAGGCTGTGGTGTGCAGTGCAGAGGCTGTGGTGTGCAGTGCAGAGGCTGTGGTGTGCAGTGCAGAGGCTGTGGTGTGCAGTGCAGAGGCTGTGGTGTGCAGTGCAGAGGCTGTGGTGTGCAGTGCAGAGGCTGTGGTGTGCAGTGCAGAGGCTGTGGTGTGCAGTGCAGAGGCTGTGGTGTGCAGTGCAGAGGCTGTGGTGTGCAGTGCAGAGGCTGTGGTGTGCAGTGCAGAGGCTGTGGTGTGCAGTGCAGAGGCTGTGGTGTGCAGTGCAGAGGCTGTGGTGTGCAGTGCAGAGGCTGTGGTGTGCAGTGCAGAGGCTGTGGTGTGCAGTGCAGAGGCTGTGGTGTGCAGTGCAGAGGCTGTGGTGTGCAGTGCAGAGGCTGTGGTGTGCAGTGCAGAGGCTGTGGTGTGCAGTGCAGAGGCTGTGGTGTGCAGTGCAGAGGCTGTGGTGTGCAGTGCAGAGGCTGTGGTGTGCAGTGCAGAGGCTGTGGTGTGCAGTGCAGAGGCTGTGGTGTGCAGTGCAGAGGCTGTGGTGTGCAGTGCAGAGGCTGTGGTGTGCAGTGCAGAGGCTGTGGTGTGCAGTGCAGAGGCTGTGGTGTGCAGTGCAGAGGCTGTGGTGTGCAGTGCAGAGGCTGTGGTGTGCAGTGCAGAGGCTGTGGTGTGCAGTGCAGAGGCTGTGGTGTGCAGTGCAGAGGCTGTGGTGTGCAGTGCAGAGGCTGTGGTGTGCAGTGCAGAGGCTGTGGTGTGCAGTGCAGAGGCTGTGGTGTGCAGTGCAGAGGCTGTGGTGTGCAGTGCAGAGGCTGTGGTGTGCAGTGCAGAGGCTGTGGTGTGCAGTGCAGAGGCTGTGGTGTGCAGTGCAGAGGCTGTGGTGTGCAGTGCAGAGGCTGTGGTGTGCAGTGCAGAGGCTGTGGTGTGCAGTGCAGAGGCTGTGGTGTGCAGTGCAGAGGCTGTGGTGTGCAGTGCAGAGGCTGTGGTGTGCAGTGCAGAGGCTGTGGTGTGCAGTGCAGAGGCTGTGGTGTGCAGTGCAGAGGCTGTGGTGTGCAGTGCAGAGGCTGTGGTGTGCAGTGCAGAGGCTGTGGTGTGCAGTGCAGAGGCTGTGGTGTGCAGTGCAGAGGCTGTGGTGTGCAGTGCAGAGGCTGTGGTGTGCAGTGCAGAGGCTGTGGTGTGCAGTGCAGAGGCTGTGGTGTGCAGTGCAGAGGCTGTGGTGTGCAGTGCAGAGGCTGTGGTGTGCAGTGCAGAGGCTGTGGTGTGCAGTGCAGAGGCTGTGGTGTGCAGTGCAGAGGGCTGTGGTGTGCAGTGCAGAGGCTGTGGTGTGCAGTGCAGAGGCTGTGGTGTGCAGTGCAGAGGCTGTGGTGTGCAGTGCAGAGGCTGTGGTGTGCAGTGCAGAGGCTGTGGTGTGCAGTGCAGAGGCTGTGGTGTGCAGTGCAGAGGCTGTGGTGTGCAGTGCAGAGGCTGTGGTGTGCAGTGCAGAGGCTGTGGTGTGCAGTGCAGAGGCTGTGGTGTGCAGTGCAGAGGCTGTGGTGTGCAGTGCAGAGGCTGTGGTGTGCAGTGCAGAGGCTGTGGTGTGCAGTGCAGAGGCTGTGGTGTGCAGTGCAGAGGCTGTGGTGTGCAGTGCAGAGGCTGTAG
>OZ038402.1:5385925-5489683 GCA_964036045.1 Eutreptiella sp. 'Long Island Sound 2002'
GCTGTGGTGTGCAGTGCAGAGGCTGTGGTGTGCAGTGCAGAGGCTGGGGTGTGCAGTGCAGAGGCTGTGGTGTGCAGTGCATAGCAGTGCTGTGGTGTGCAGTGCAGAGGCTGTGGTGTGCAGTGCAGAGGCTGGGGTGTGCAGTGCAGAGGCTGTGGTGTGCAGTGCAGCAGAGGCTGTGGTGTGCAGTGCAGAGGCTGTGGTGTGCAGTGCAGAGGCTGTGGTGTGCAGTGCAGAGGCTGTGGTGTGCAGTGCAGAGGCTGTGGTGTGCAGTGCAGAGGCTGTGGTGTGCAGTGCAGAGGCTGTGGTGTGCAGTGCAGAGGCTGTGGTGTGCAGTGCAGAGGCTGTGGTGTGCAGTGCAGAGGCTGTGGTGTGCAGTGCAGAGGCTGTGGTGTGCAGTGCAGAGGCTGTGGTGTGCAGTGCAGAGGCTGTGGTGTGCAGTGCAGAGGCTGTGGTGTGCAGTGCAGAGGCTGTGGTGTGCAGTGCAGAGGCTGTGGTGTGCAGTGCAGAGGCTGTGGTGTGCAGTGCAGAGGCTGTGGTGTGCAGTGCAGAGGCTGTGGTGTGCAGTGCAGAGGCTGTGGTGTGCAGTGCAGAGGCTGTGGTGTGCAGTGCAGAGGCTGTGGTGTGCAGTGCAGAGGCTGTGGTGTGCAGTGCAGAGGCTGTGGTGTGCAGTGCAGAGGCTGTGGTGTGCAGTGCAGAGGCTGTGGTGTGCAGTGCAGAGGCTGTGGTGTGCAGTGCAGAGGCTGTGGTGTGCAGTGCAGAGGCTGTGGTGTGCAGTGCAGAGGCTGTGGTGTGCAGTGCAGAGGCTGTGGTGTGCAGTGCAGAGGCTGTGGTGTGCAGTGCAGAGGCTGTGGTGTGCAGTGCAGAGGCTGTGGTGTGCAGTGCAGAGGCTGTGGTGTGCAGTGCAGAGGCTGTGGTGTGCAGTGCAGAGGCTGTGGTGTGCAGTGCAGAGGCTGTGGTGTGCAGTGCAGAGGCTGTGGTGTGCAGTGCAGAGGCTGTGGGTGTGCAGTGCAGAGGCTGTGGTGTGCAGTGCAGAGGCTGTGGTGTGCAGTGCAGAGGCTGTGGTGTGCAGTGCAGAGGCTGTGGTGTGCAGTGCAGAGGCTGTGGTGTGCAGTGCAGAGGCTGTGGTGTGCAGTGCAGAGGCTGTGGTGTGCAGTGCAGAGGCTGTGGTGTGCAGTGCAGAGGCTGTGGTGTGCAGTGCAGAGGCTGTGGTGTGCAGTGCAGAGGCTGTGGTGTGCAGTGCAGAGGCTGTGGTGTGCAGTGCAGAGGCTGTGGTGTGCAGTGCAGAGGCTGTGGTGTGTCAGTGCAGAGGCTGTGGTGTGCAGTGCAGAGGCTGTGGTGTGCAGTGCAGAGGCTGTGGTGTGCAGTGCAGAGGCTGTGGTGTGCAGTGCAGAGGCTGTGGTGTGCAGTGCAGAGGCTGTGGTGTGCAGTGCAGAGGCTGTGGTGTGCAGTGCAGAGGCTGTGGTGTGCAGTGCAGAGGCTGTGGTGTGCAGTGCAGAGGCTGTGGTGTGCAGTGCAGAGGCTGGGGTGTGCAGTGCAGAGGCTGTGGTGTGTAGTGCAGAGGCTGTGGTGTGCAGTGCAGAGGCTGTGGTGTGCAGTGCAGAGGCTGTGGTGTGCAGTGCAGAGGCTGTGGTGTGCAGTGCAGAGGCTGTGGTGTGCAGTGCAGAGGCTGGGGTGTGCAGTGCAGAGGCTGTGGTGTGCAGTGCAGAGGCTGTGGTGTGCAGTGCAGAGGCGTGCAGAGCCGAGCTGGTGTGCAGTGCAGAGGCTGTGGTGTGCAGTGCAGAGGCTGTGGTGTGCAGTGCAGAGGCTGTGGTGTGCAGTGCAGAGGCTGTGGTGTGCAGTGCAGAGGCTGTGGTGTGCAGTGCAGAGGCTGTGGTGTGCAGTGCAGAGGCTGTGGTGTGCAGTGCAGAGGCTGTGGTGTGCAGTGCAGAGGCTGTGGTGTGCAGTGCAGAGGCTGTGGTGTGCAGTGCAGAGGCTGTGGTGTGCAGTGCAGAGGCTGTGGTGTGCAGTGCAGAGGCTGTGGTGTGCAGTGCAGAGGCTGTGGTGTGCAGTGCAGAGGCTGTGGTGTGCAGTGCAGAGGCTGTGGTGTGCAGTGCAGAGGCTGTGGTGTGCAGTGCAGAGGCTGTGGTGTGCAGTGCAGAGGCTGTGGTGTGCAGTGCAGAGGCTGTGGTGTGCAGTGCAGAGGCTGTGGTGTGCAGTGCAGAGGCTGTGGTGTGCAGTGCAGAGGCTGTGGTGTGCAGTGCAGAGGCTGTGGTGTGCAGTGCAGAGGCTGTGGTGTGCAGTGCAGAGGCTGTGGTGTGCAGTGCAGAGGCTGTGGTGTGCAGTGCAGAGGCTGTGGTGTGCAGTGCAGAGGCTGTGGTGTGCAGTGCAGAGGCTGTGGTGTGCAGTGCAGAGGCTGTGGTGTGCAGTGCAGAGGCTGTGGTGTGCAGTGCAGAGGCTGTGGTGTGCAGTGCAGAGGCTGTGGTGTGCAGTGCAGAGGCTGTGGTGTGCAGTGCAGAGGCTGTGGTGTGCAGTGCAGAGGCTGTGGTGTGCAGTGCAGAGGCTGTGGTGTGCAGTGCAGAGGCTGTGGTGTGCAGTGCAGAGGCTGGGGTGTGCAGTGCAGAGGCTGTGGTGTGTAGTGCAGAGGCTGGGGTGTGCAGTGCAGGGGCTGTGGTGTGCAGTGCAGAGGCTGTGGTGTGCAGTGCAGAGGCTGGGGTGTGCAGTGCAGAGGCTGGGGTGTGTAGTGCAGAGGCTGTGGTGTGCAGTGCAGAGGCTGTGGTGTGCAGTGCAGAGGCTGTGGTGTGCAGTGCAGAGGCTGTGGTGTGCAGTGCAGAGGCTGGGGTGTGCAGTGCAGAGGCTGTGGTGTGCAGTGCAGAGGCTGTGGTGTGCAGTGCAGAGGCTGTGGTGTGCAGTGCAGAGGCTGTGGTGTGTAGTGCAGAGGCTGGGGTGTGCAGTGCAGGGGCTGTGGTGTGCAGTGCAGAGGCTGTGGTGTGCAGTGCAGAGGCTGTGGTGTGCAGTGCAGAGGCTGTGGTGTGCAGTGCAGAGGCTGTGGTGTGTAGTGCAGAGGCTGGGGTGTGCAGTGCAGGGGCTGTGGTGTGCAGTGCAGAGGCTGTGGTGTGCAGTGCAGAGGCTGTGGTGTGCAGTGCAGAGGCTGTGGTGTGCAGTGCAGAGGCTGTGGTGTGCAGTGCAGAGGCTGGGGTGTGCAGTGCAGAGGCTGTGGTGTGCAGTGCAGAGGCTGTGGTGTGCAGTGCAGAGGCTGTGGTGTGCAGTGCAGAGGCTGGGGTGTGCAGTGCAGAGGCTGTGGTGTGCAGTGCAGAGGCTGTGGTGTGCAGTGCAGAGGCTGTGGTGTGCAGTGCAGAGGCTGGCGTCATGCCCCATGACCACATTCTTCGCACTACACACCACAGCCTCGGCACTACACACCACAGCCTCTGCACTGCACACCACAGCCTCTGCACTGCACACCACAGCCTCTGCACTGCACACCACAGCCTCTGCACTGCACACCACAGCCTCTGCACTGCACACCCCAGCCTCTGCACTGCACACCACAGCCTCTGCACTGCACACCCCAGCCTCTGCACTGCACACCACAGCCTCTGCACTGCACACCACAGCCTCTGCACTGCACACCACAGCCTCTGCACTGCACACCCCAGCCTCTGCACTACACACCACAGCCTCTGCACTGCACATCACAGCCTCTGCACTGCACACCACAGCCCCTGCACTGCACACCACAGCCTCTGCACTACACACCACAGCCTCTGCACTGCACACCACAGCCTCTGCACTGCACACCCCAGCCTCTGCACTGCACACCACAGCCTCTGCACTACACACCACAGCCCCCTCGGCACTACACACCACAGCCTCTGCACTGCACACCACAGCCTCGGCACTACACACCACAGCCTCGGCACTACACACCACAGCCTCGGCATTTCACGCACCGCAGCCTGTGCACCACAGACCTCGGACAGAGTCCATCAGCGTTGCGTCGGGAGTGCGGCCGAACGCGGACATGAACTGTGCGTTGTCTTCGCCCGAGCGCTTCGACGGTGAAGCTAAACAAACACAAGGAGTGGCATCGGTTGGGGGAGATATCTTCAAGGCATGCGGCCCTCCGTGCACTATGCGGGGCGTGGACACACACGGTGGATGGCAGCCACAGAGGCCCTGTCTCCTTTCGTTCCACTGCCTCCACGAAAGTGCAATTTCCTCCATTTACTCAATTCCGGAGGTGGGGCATGCGCCTTCACAATCCACTAATTTTCAATAATCCATGCAACCGGATGTTTTAGGCAACATTGTGAACACCCCCCTTCCCTCTCCACGACACCTGCGGCTGGCGATAAATGACGTTGATGGGGCATATTTGTTTGCCACAGGAAATGGGGGGGGGGGGGCTCTCGTGTGTGTGTGTGTGTGTGTGTGTGTGTGTGTGTGCCAAGGTATCAATCCCATGCATGCTCAGACTGCGAGGTTCAACATCCCACGGTCCTATCAGCACCGCTAAAGATCAATTCAGTGTTCCAATCCGCCGAGGAGGCCCCGAGGGGGGCTGCCCAAATGAATAACTGCCGCTAACGAACCACGGCTCCTGCCCTGAAACCCCATCGAGAGAGAACAAGACACACCATGTGTGTGTGTGCGCGCGCGCGTGCGTGTGTGTGTGTATGTGTGCGTGCGTGCGTGCGTGCGTGCGTGCGTGCGTGCGTGCGTGCGTGTGTGTGTGTGCGTGTGTGCGTGCGTGCGTGCGCACGTGTGCGTGCGTGTGTGTGCGTGTGTGCGCGTGCGCATCCATTTAGCTGAGAAAAGCAACCCCAACAATCCTGAGTAACGGGAAGATCTTACCGATTCCCATCGGGGGTAGCGATTCCGGGGGGCAGGGAGGGGAGGTGCAATGAGGGCTGATTGGGCTCCCCGGTGTGCAGCGCCGTGCCCCTGTGGGGCCTGCTCCTGTTCGGGGAGGGGGGGTGAGCGGTTTCGTTCAGAACCCCCCCCACCCCCCACCCCAGGAGAAGCTGAGTTGTTAAGCAAACCCCTGAACGTGTGCATGGAACCTCCGGCAGACTTCCCCTGCCTCTGCCTCTGCCCGTACCCCTGCCCCTCCGCCCCGCTCACCCGATGCGCGCGCCTCTGCGTCTGCCACCCGGACGCCCGGTCCCCTCCGGGGGTGCCCCATCCCCGTCTCTGAGAAGGGGGGGGGAAATGGCAGTGTTCTCCGTGGCGCTGCCTGTATCTTGAGGGCACATGTGGCACATGGATGCGGCACACACTTGACGTTCTGCGCTGCCTCGATGCCGGATTCAGTGGACTGACGGACCCTGCAGACCACAACGGCGCAGTGAGGGGCGGGGCACACGGCGGCCATTGCCGGCCACTACGCTGTGGGCTGGCGGCGTGTGCAGCGGGCACACTCCAGTGTGCTTCCAGGGCTTCCAAAGGCCACTACAAACCGGGAACCACCACCAAAAACCGGGAACGGTCACTAAATACCGGGAACAATCGACAAAAACCGGGAACGATCACCAAAAACCGGGAACGATCACTAAAAATCTGGAAGTTCAATAGTCCCTGTTCCAGACGCACACACCAACACCAACACACCAAAAAACACATACAGAGAGAGAGTGTGTGTGTGTGCGTGTGTGCGTGCGTGTGGGTACGCACATACACACGTGCACGCGCGCGCGCGTGAAGCGGAACAAACACGGCAACGAAGCGGCTGTCGGACTGGCACGCACGCACGCACGCACCCACGCACCCACGCACGGGCGCGTGCGCGCGCGCACACACACACACACACACACTTTGAGAAGTACAGTACAACGGGTGTGGCTGAGTGCAAATCCTCATCAGTTGGCTCGTCAAACAAAAGGCATTGTGCAACGCCAATGGGCGCCTTGCTGTGGGGACAGGTGCACAGCAGTGCTTGATGATTGACAGCAGGCGATGTCTGAGAGGTACAGGTTTGCGCTGCCCTGCCTCATGAGCAGCACACCACACCACACGACGCCATCATGAGGGGCTCGCGCATATGCGCTGTCTGCGGAATGAGCGACCAAACACGGCAGCTGCGCAACACCACACGCACGCACGCACGCCCCCATACACGTGGGCGCACGCGGCTTCCACGCCAAGCAGACACAGCGCACGCGCACGTGCACGCAGGCACGAAGGCATACCCACAGCCATGGCCTCAGTGCAGCCGTGGATGCGTCCCGACACCACGTGGATCCGAGGGCTGCGCAGATCCCTGTCCAACTTGTCCAAGTCGATGGGCGGCAGTCCGGACAGGTCCCGCATCATCTGCAGGTCCATGCCCTTCTGGTGAGCCTTGCGCCGGCGCCACTGCCGCAGCAGCAGCCAAAGGCAGAGACCTGAGCAGAGCGCACGCGATGTCACGCCTGCGGCACTGTGCCCCCCCCCCCCCCAGGCCCCGGCCCCTCCTCAAGCCCGGCTGGAGCAGTTCGGGGATGGCGTGTCGCCTGCTCATTCCCCCCCTCGAACAGTGGTGTACCGGACCCAGGCACGCCACTAGTGTCTGGCAGGAGAACTGGGCTTCGCGCAGGATCAGCCCAGTGCCAGTCTGCCACTCATGAAGATCCGCTCGGCACATCTGAAACTCAGTAGGAACCGGCCGGGGCCGTGTCCGACTCGGTAGGATCCGGCTCCTTCTGATCACGTCTGACGTGCCGGACACTAGTGGCAAGTCTGAACGGACCCGATTTTGCGAGTATTCCGCGGTACCTTTCTGCATCCGTCGGAACAGCGACGCCAGACCCGCCGTGGCCATCCTTGGCCCCACACAAATCAAAGGGTGGACGGGGAGAATCGCCCCCCTCCCTCCCCCACCCGCCCCCGGGTTGGTATGCACCGGGCACCTACTGTCCCATTAAACCGACAATGGCCGCGCCCACATCAAAAAGACACAGGGCACACACACACGGGGGGGGGGCGGGGGGGTATGGGCACGGGTACAGGTAGAGTCCTTGCCCCCGCGCTGCCCGGCCGCCGTGCGGCTTTGCACGGCTCGCGAGGCATCACGGGGCCGCCACTGCCGTAGCCGAAGCGCGGGTGAACCGGCCGTGCGGGGCAGGCGCTGTGTTCTTTCACAGCGGCTGTTACTGGGGCCCCGCGTGTGACCGCCGGGGACACCCACAAGGACAACATTGCCATCCGGGCACTCAACACAAAGAGGGGGGTGGTGACCTAATTACAAAACAGACAAATGCAGACCAGAGGACAGCACAGAGTAGTACAGGCAAGTCGGCGAATCGGTCGCGAAGCACAAGAAAGCGGCGAAGGAGAAGGCCAAGCAACAGAAGAATTAAGCCAAGGAAGAGGCGAAAATTGCCCTTCATGAACACAAGCAGCAGAAAGCGGCTAACAACAAGAGACCATCCCTTGAGACGGACAGCGGGGCTGCTATCCCACAATAATGCACTCCTCAGTAAGGCCCAAGTGCATCTGTATTCCCTATGCCAAACCCGGTTAAACCTCAAGACACACACTTGTGTCTGAAACAGAAAACAGAACATCATGTCTGACTACATTAGTCAGACAATCACAGTCAGTCAACACAAAGGGGGGGTGTTCTAGGAACTCTCGCATTCTAAAGCATCGCTCCAAAGCCGAGGAAGAGCAACTCGCACCGGGTGCACCGCCGAGCAGCCCACGTGCGGTGCTGCTCGGCATCAACCGTCCCCTCCGCAACACTCGGACACGAGCGCCGCACCGGGCGCCGCGCCCGGTCCGTCCGCCCCACCCCCACCCCCTCCCGTCCACAACGGTCTGCCGCGGGTCGGACATGCCCCGTCTGTACCGGGGGGCATGCACCGGCCTTCCCTTATGATTTACCCCCCTCACCCAACCGACCACCAACCGCCACATCAACGGCCGACCACGTCCTGCACGTCCACGCACCCCAGATCTCTGGGACATCGTCTGCCGTGGGTCTGCCACGCCCGCCTGATCTGGTCGACCATTTCTGGTACACAAACCTTTGGGCCCCAAACCCCCCCCCCCCCCCTCCTCTCTTCTAACACATCCCTGCCCCCCTCGTCCCCCTACACCGAGAACAGAACTCCGCCCCCCTCCTCACCTGAAATACCTACAAACCTGCAAAAAGAATCAAAGAAACGGGCGCAAAGTGCAGAACTGGAGGGTCCCTGAAATGGGCCGGTGGGCATGGGGTGTCACCCACTTCCAAATGCCCACCCTCCCCCCAAGGACAGCCCTGGGGTTATTCCCAATGGGAAATTTCTTTTTTTCCCACGATGGACACTTTGGTCTTGGGGGGGGGGGGGGTGCATTGGAAGGGGAGAGGTACCCCCCTCCCCCCTCCAGGGCGCCCAGCCAACGCCCAGCCACTGTCTCCCTGACGGCAAGGTCTGCTTCAACGGCATTTGTAACCGGCAGTAACCGCCCCCAACCACTTCCGCAACCTCCTCCAACCGCCTGTCTAACGGTTCTGGGGCCACCTCTGAGGTCCCTTCCGTTCTAATGCATCCCTGGAGGGGGGTCCGGGGGGTGTACGACCATTCTGATACTTCCCCGGTCCCTTCCCCCATGTTTGACCCCTGGAGACCACCTGTGCCACAGGGTTGCCCTTGAGAGAAGAAACAAACGGCTTTCATGACGCCAACATGAACGAACGTTCACGGGGACGCCGTCTGCTTCACGGTCATTGGACGTTCTCTACTTCAAAGGGTGGCGGTTGGCGGTTGGTGGTTGGCGGTTGGCGGTTGATGGTTGGCGGTTGGCGGTTGGCGGTTGGCGGTTGGCGGCGGTTGGCGGGTGGGGGTTGGTGGCGGTTGGCGGTTGGCGGTTGGCGGTCTCCGGGGGCTGCCCTTACGGACTGTCCTTAGCAACAAGTAAAATTGGCGGCGTCTTAAGGACGGCCCTGCTGTTCCACCCGAGCCACCACGGCCCTTGCGCCACAGATTGAGGGCACACCCAGCAGCAGCAGCAGCCCCAGCGCCGCGAGGAGGGCCCACAGCAGCACCCACGAGAAGGGCCCGTCGTCGGCGCCGGCGAACAGCGTGGGGTCCGTGACGGACACCCACCCGAAGATGTTGTCCACGACGCAGAACCCGCTGACTTTGCTGCGCGGCACCGTGCGCCACGCGTTGAGCTCCTGTGGCACGAGGGGGGCCGGGGGCGCGTGGGGGCTGCGGCGCCGGGCAGAGGAGCGGGTGAGGGGTGCAGAGTGGGGGTTCAAAGGCTGCAGCTGGGCACCCCCCCCCCTGCTCTGCTGAGTAGCATCTGGCGTCCCTCCCATGCCACCCCACCTGCACCCACACCCACACCCACATCCATTGCACATCCACATACACCCCCACACCCACACTCACATCCATTGCACATCCACATACACCCCCATACCCACACCCACATCCATTGCACATCCACATACACCCCCACCCCCACACCCATTGCACATCCGCATACACCCCCACACCCACACCCACATCCATTGCACATCCACATACACCCCCACACCCACACCCACATCCATTGCACATCCGCATACACCCCCACACCCACACCCACATCCATTGCACATCCACATACACCCCCACACCCACACCCACATCCATTGCACATCCACATACACCCCCACTCCCATACCCACATCCATTGCACATCCACATACACCCCCACACCCACACCCACATCCATTGCACATCCACATACACCCCCACACCCACACCCACATCCATTGCACATCCACATACACCCCCACACCCACACCCACATCCATTGCACATCCACATACACCCCCACACCCACACCCACATCCATTGCACATCCACATACACCCCCACCCCCACACCCACATCCATTGCACATCCACATCCACACACTCACTCACACATGCACACCCACACCACCAGTACAGCACCCACACAACCCACACCCACATCCACACCCCAACCCGCACTCACAAACAATCGCCACTGGACGAGGGCGGTCACTTCACGACACCGGGGGGCCATCGGGGGTGTTTCTGAACAGGCACCACGACACCCCCTGTCTGTCTTGGGGCGGCAGGAGTTGGTGGGGCGCACAGCGGCTGGGCCGGGGGCACATGGCGTGGGGCACAGAATCATTCCCAAGACCCCAAAGTTCGGGACGTGCTCACCCCCTCATCTGATGTGGGCACTGCAACACCGGGCCAGGGGGCTCCGGATCACCAACCGGTGCCCATCAGTGGTCTGGCAGGGGCTTGAGGGGGGGGGGGGGGGGGCACCACGGCAGGGATGGATATAGGGGGAGGGGTCCTCCCCAGAGCCCCCCCCCCCGATGACGAAGTGACGATGGCGAAATTCGGCCGGCCAATTTTTTGACCATTTTCCACCACTTTTGACCCTTTAAAGAAAAGACTTTTGCCCCCCGCCCCCCCCCACACACAGACATCTTCGCGTTCCGCACACTCCGCTGATCAATTTGATGGGCCTCATGACATTCTTTGAAAGAAAATTTTCTTCCGATATTTGGACCAATTTTGGCCCCTCAGCCTTCCGCGCCAAAATCTGCCCTTTAGAATGAGAGGGACAACGGAGTTTCGTATTCGTCATCTCGTCATCTCAGGCCCCTCAGAGCCCCCCAACCCCACCAAAACAATTCGGTCACTATTATATCCATCCCTGCACCACGGGACCAAACCACAGCAGGACAGGGGGAGGGTAGTTGCAGCGCCCGATCGCGCCGCACGCCCCCGGCGCGAGCGGGCCCCCACACCCGGGGATGCATTGGAAGGAGGGGGAGGTATCCCCTTCCCTCTCCAGGGCGCCCTGCCTGTGCCCAGCCACCGTCTCCCTGTCGGCAAGTGCCAGCTTCACTGGCAGTTGTAACCGACAGTAACCGCCCCCAACCGCTTCGGCAACCTCCTCCAGCCGCCGATCCAGCCGCTTCTGGGGCCGCCTCCGGGGTCCCTGCCCTTCGAATGCATCCCTGCACACACCTCCTCCTTGAGCTTGCAGTCCTGCGTCTCGGAGGGCGCGGGGATAGGCACGACCAGCTCGTACCCATCCAACTTGATGTCCACCACCTCCTTCGTCGCACCGTCCAGCAGCAGCACCCGCCACAGGGGCCCTGCCAAGTGCTCCGCGACCTTCTCGTAGTTGCAGTCCTCGTAGATCTGCACCGAGGCCACCGTCACGAACTCCGGCAGCTGCGCGTTGATGGAGTCCAGGAACACCCCGTTCCGCACGATCCAGTGCATCATCTCCTGCACACGCCCGGCGGTGCGGAGGTGGGGGTGCCGGGCAGAGTTCCACTTTGGGGGAGGGAGGGTCCCGAGGGGTGGTGCTGAGGTTTTAGAGGCCCCGAGGAGAAGTTTTGGTCGAAACTAATTGGTGCCAAAAGCGCGAGAGAAAATCTTTGATTGGCTGAAGGTGCCGAGCAAAATTTGGCCCAATTTACTCCGAGGAAAATGTTTAGGCTACAACAATACCCTCGGCGAACACAAGCGAAGCAAGCCTCAAGTCTTGAGTTCCCGGAAATTTGGAATCAATCACCAACTGAGCGTCCTCAATGCCATTTATGCATTTCGCGTCTACGTAGGCGCCTCATCAGCTGAAAGTGAGACAGCACAAAACACTTAACCATACAAAAAGGTAGGGTCCATGCACGGAGTCACAGCCGGAATGCAACCAAAAAATAGACACGAATGAAGCGGTGCAAAAACCCAGCAGCAGCGAGCGCAAAAGTGGTCTAACTTAATTGGTGCCAAAAGCGCGAGAGAAAATCTTTGGTTGGCTGAAGGTGCGGAGCAAAATTTGGCCCAGTCACTGAAGTGGGGGGAGGGGTGGTTGGTGGGTGGGTGGGTCCGAGGGGGGGGGGGGGGTTCTGGAGCCCCCCACCCCGGCCCCCCAGCCGACTGGTGCCGGGTTGCTAAGTGAAACTCCGGTGGCGGGGGATGGGGTGGCAATGGGACCGGCCCGCGGAGGAGGACTGGGAGGGCTATGGGGGTGCTGCCTGTGCGCCGCAGGGGAAGAGTCATGAGCTTCAGGGCAATTACCACCGCATTAATTGCCCTCCATTTTGGGTGAAGGAAGTAAGGCAAACGGGCACAATCGCGAGGCACAATCCTCAAAACGCACAAAAATGCTGCGATGACTGATCACTCCCCATTCAAAAGTACGGTTCACAAAGGGTACCATTTCCCCTGTTCCACGACAATGACGCAAATCGCGCCTGGCAGGCGCCGCAGGATGAGCACTCCCTGCGGATGTTCGCTCGAAAGGGGTACGACAGGGGGGAGGGGGGCAGGGAAGGGGATGTAAAGGGCGAGGGCAGGGGTTAGGGAAAGGACCAGGCTTCCGTGGTCTTGACGGGGCCGTCTTCACGCCCCCGCGTTCGGTGCAGATCCGTCCGGAATCGGAACAAATGGTTGGCTCTTGGAGTGGGGCATCCATGCCAAAGGGACCCACCCAAGCGGTGTTCTGTTCAGCACCCCTTCCGTACGCCTTGCCTACCGTTTCATGAATCATCGGAGGAAAGAGGCTGATATTCAAAGCAGGAATTTTGAGGCTCGCACATCGCATTGCCTTGCGCTGTGTCACGGCGCTCCGCAGCCGGACGCCTTCCTCAAGCACCTCACCGTCCACCAGCGAGAGGTGGGACGGGGCATGCCTCAGGGCAGGGCCATGGAGGAGGGGGGATACCATTCCGCCACGGCCCACCTCCTCCGGGAACAGCGGCGCGATCCGGGAGTAGTTGGAGCCCAGCTCGTCCTTGTAGCAGGTGATGGTGCACATGGAGTAGCAGAGGTCCCCTGGAGAAGTGGGTGGGGGGCATTGGGGGGGGGGGGGGGGGGCAGCGCGCGCCACTTGGGGTGGGGCCCAGAGGGGGGGGGGGTCGGCACGGGGCCATGGTGTTAGTTTGTTTGCCTTTGGCGGCGTCTATTGGCCTCTCGCCCTTGCACATTCTGACCCCTGTGGGCAGGGTTTTGCTTGGGGGGGGGTTGGGTTGGGTTGGGTTGGGTGAAGGCCTCACCTGGTCGCCTACCCACGGTCCGCGCCGCCTTCCCTGCCGGACCCGACCGGGCGGCTGTACCAGGGTGTCCGGTCACAAGGCCTACCGGACTGTTGACCGCCCCCAGACCCCGCGGTGGCGCTCGCGGGCGGGAGATGCCGCCGTGCCTGTGTGTATGTGCCCTTGTGTGTTTGTGGAGGGGGGGGGGGGGGCTGTGGCACACCTGCTTGCTCCATTGTTGTTCGGCGTTGGCGCACATGGTGCGGGGAAGTGTGTGCCTGGTGCTCCAGGCCCCGGCAGGGAGGCTGGAGAGCCTGACTCTGAGCCCGCCGGGGGAGATGTGGGCCTGGGCTCGCAACCTCCACGTCACTAGGACATGCTACCCAACCACTCCACGACTGCCTGTTGGCACGGGAAGGCGGTGGTACGTGGCACGACTGGGGTCAGACCCGCACTCCTTGACTGCCTTAGGCACAGGTGGTGCTGCCACGCGGGCTGGGTCCGGCTCCCCACGGCCGAGGGCGTACCGCGGGCAGGTGGAGGGGCACCAGGGCGCAAAGAGTGCTTCCCTGCCCTGGGTGCCACCGGTGCTGGCTGCACTGGCTGCGGCGCTACAGCCCGCGTAGACGAGGGGGCCCAGAGGGCACCACACCCGAATGGCCTCTCCGTTGCTCTCCGTTGCTTGGGGGGGGGGAGGGGTGGGTCCAAGGGGGGGTGGGTGGGTGGGTGGTGCTGTGGGGGGAACCACCCCCCTCAGGAGACCCTGAGTTGTTAGAGGCGCCGAAGGCGCCGAAAAATTTTTGGCCTAAACTGACTTGCGCCAGAGAAAAATTTTGATTGGCTGAAGACCTGGAGAAAAATTTGCCCCATCACTTAAGAGGGGGGGGGGGGGGGGTCCGAGGGGGGTGGGTGGGTGGTGTCAGACCCCCCCCATCCCCCCCCAGGAGATGTTGAGTTGTTAAGCAAAACTCTGCCTGTGGGTCCGAAGATGTTTTGGTTGTGAGGCCCCAAAGGGGGGGGGGGGGGGTGTTGAGAGTGGGCTCTAGACTGGGTGCCAGTCGACGGCAGTTGGCGGTTTCCAGGCGGTTGGCCGAATGGTGCACAAATATGTGGGGGGGGGGGGGGGGCATAAGGCTGAGGAAGTGTGCCGGTTGGGACTTCACGGCGTACACACTGGTTTGGGGCCTTTACGAATAAATTGTTTTTTTTCTTGCCCCACGCAGTCATTTGCCTACCAACGGGAGGGGGGGGGGGATGGTCTCTCTTGGGACCCACCCACCATACAACCCAAGAACCATTTTCCTCGCGGGAAAAATGAAATGTTGAATAAAGAGCCAAAAGTGAGAGGCCCACTTTAGGTACACAAACCCTTTTTTTGCCCTCATAACCCCCCCACCCCCGTTGGGTAGACCCCACCTTAAGCAAATGACTGGTCGCAAGCCACTGGGGAGGGGGTGGGGGGGGTCTGTAAAAAAGGGGGCAGGGAAAGGCTTCTGAAAAATCTCCCCCTCTGCCTCTACCTCTACCTCTGCCTCTCAACCTCTGCCTCTGCCTCTCCACCTCTGCCTCTGCCTCTCCACCTCTGCCTCTGCCTCTGCCTCTGCCTCTGCCTCTCAACCTCTGCCTCTGCCTCTCCACCTCTGCCTCTGCCTCTCCACCTCTGCCTCTGCCTCTGCCTCTGCCTCTGTGTCTCTGCCCATCCTGCATCAACGGTGATAAAAACCCTGTCTGACACCACGGACACGGCCTGGGGGTGGGGGCTGGGGGAGTGGGGGCGGGGGGAGAGAAGTGCAATGCCTCGTAGTAGATAAAATTTGCCTTGGATGTTTTCACCCTCGTCTTTGAAAAGCAACAACAACACCAATCCACAAAATTAATTTCGGTCCCTTCAACAACAGTGCAACAGCACATAAAACAAAGGTCCCACACTGTTGGGGGGGGTAAACGTGCAAGGTCCGCACACCAGCGGGCACTTCGGAGGGGTCTGATCTCATGCAGTCCACTTCCCGCAACGTCGACGACTCCGCCTTCCGCGTCAGGGCCTTCAGCATTTGGCGGCGGATCTGAGGCGCGGCCGCTGATGTGGTGGGCTGCGTGAGGGACTTGGGGGCGTGTTGGGCCGCGGCGGATTTGGGACGGTCTTCCAGAAGATCGAACTTCGGGCGATGCGAGCTCACTCCTGCGGACTCTAAAAGAAGGCGCGATGGGGATGGGGACCGGGACAAGGCTTTGGACTTGGCTTTGGCTTTCGGGCTCCACTGGGTTGGCGTATGCCGTTCTCCCCCTTAGTTCCACCACCCTGGGGTCGCCTTTGACATTGGCTCCTGTGTTCCTGACCAGGGATGCATTGGAAGGGAAGGGGCCTCAGAGGCGTGCCCAGAAGCAGTTGGACAGGCGGTTGGAGGAGGTTGCCAAAGCGGTTGGGGTGCGGTTACTGTCGGTTGCAAACACCATTGAGGCCGGCACTTGCCGTCAGGGGGACAGTAGCTGAGCATAGGCTGGGCGCCCTGGGGGGGGGGGGGTTGGCACAAGGCCTTGGTGGTTGGCTCTGTTAGCCTGTGGCAGCGCCTCTTGGCCTCTCGCCCTTGAACCTTGTGCTATGACAAGCAGGCATCCGCACTGCCGCGGGCATCCCCCTGCCCCTGGGTGGGAATCCAGAATGCAACTTCTGCCCATGGCGTCCTCCCCTGACGGCCTGATCAGTGCCCGGCATGCGGTCATCACGAAGACCCCAGGCTGGGAGGTGCTGGGGGGGGGGGGGGGACCTCCCAGCCTTCCAATGCATCCTGTTCCTACGCCTCCCGAGCAAAACCTCAGCAAGGCAAAGGACTGTGCAGCAGGCACAACTCCGTGGTAAAGCCTGTTCCCATGTTGTGTGCCCACAGGCCTCTTGGGGCTCATCACATGCCCCCTGCGGGCGATGGCGCCCAATGGGGATGGCGGTGGGGAGGGGGAGGGCGGCGGGGATGGGGATGGGCAGGGATGCATGAGAATAGAGAAGGGCGGGGGGGGGGGAGGGGGTCTGGAACCCAAAATCAAAACCAAATTCAACTGTTTTACCAAAATTGTGATTTTGGTAAAACATGAAGTCCCATCAGGACACCCCCGGAGGGGGCCAGACCTGTGGTTATAGCCGTGCGCGCACGGTTACGCACGCTTGCGCCTGATTCCTTCGCACGGTTGCGCACGGTTGCCTTACTGGTGCTGGTGGTATTTCTGTTTAAGGGTACTGTTTGTTGTACAAATAAACACCATCATCGGACGCGGCCGGCACCTAAGGGGCTCTCGGTCAAAAATGTTTTCTTACAAGGTTACGCACGGTTGCGCACATCGGGGCCGCACGGCTACGCACGCTTGCAACCATAACCTCTGCACAGCTGCGCACGCTAGGACCTCATTAGACCGCACGGCTATAATCACAGGTCTGGAGGGGGCACAGCACCTTCGCCACGAAACATGGCCCACACGGCCCGGGACCGCGCGATGGCGGGAAGGGCCTCCCGCCGGAGGATGGTCCCGTACACCCAGGCCACGCCCTCAAGGCCCTTCTCGGTGAGGCCGCCAGCGGACTGCACGATGGCGTCCAGCAGCCGAGCCACGGCCAAGTCGTAGTCCCCCACGGCGCTGCGGCTCCCCAAGTGCGCGTACCACGTGCTGCCGGTCTGGTCCATGAACGCCGCGGCGTCGGTGCCCGCGATGTACTCCGCCACCCGATCCTGAGGGCAGTGGGTTGGGGGCGTGACGTCGTGGGAGGGGGCGGGGGCGGGGGTAGGGGCAGCGGCAGCGGCAGCGGGATGAGAGAGAGACAAGGGGCAGGGGCATGGGCAGGGGCAGGGGCATGGGCATGGACAGGGACATGGGCAGGGGCATGGGCAGGGGCAGGGGCATGGGCAGGGGCAGGGGCAGGGGCATGGGCAGGGGCAGGGGCCAGGGCAGGGGCATGGGCAGGGGCAGGGGCATGGGCATGGGCAGGGGCAGGGGCCAGGGCAGGGGCATGGGCAGGGGCAGGGGCAGGGGCGGGGGCAGGGGCATGGGCATGGGCAGGGGCGGGGCAGGGGCAGGAGCTTAGGGTCAGTGAGTTGGCGTGGTTGGTCCCACCTCCCCTGCGTCGCCTTACACACAACACAAAAACACGTACCACTTGCACACGTGCCTTTCTTTGTCAGACAGCTTTTGTCCTCTGCAAACCCGTTTCATACCCCAGCGCCCGGGATGTATTAGAAGGGGGGGAAGGGGGGGGGGGTCTGAAGGGGGGGGAGGGGGCGTTTGGCTGGAACCCCCCTCCTCCCAGGGCCCCCCTATGCCCCGCCGAGGGCAGGCCGAAAATATTGAAGCTTCAATCCTCTTGGCACCGAAGGCACCGAAGCAAAATGTTGGCTGTCAGTCTCAAACATTGGAAGGGGAGGAGGGGGAGGGGAGGGGGGTCCAGGGGGGGGGGGGGGGACCCCCTCCTCCGGTGTTCGGCCCTTCTAATACATCACTGCCCAGCGCCGACCTCCATACCCCAGCCAAGACAAAGCGAAGCACTGCAGGCACAACTCCGTGCATTCAGGCGGAGGGAAGGGGAGGGAGCGGGGCCCGGCCGCGGGGGGCGTGGACGGGTGTGCCCTCTGTCCCTTGCCCTGCCCCTCTGGCCCCAGCCCCGGCCAGGCCCGTGCGGCACGAAGGGGGGGGCCATGAGGGGCCGGAAGCGGCGACTGGCGACTGGAAACGCAGTTGGGGACGAAATCGGGCGGTTGAAGAACGGTTGGAGGGCGGTTGATGCCGGACGGGGGCGGTGGGAGGGGAGCGGACCGCAGTCCCGAAGGCGGGAGGGGGGCGGGGGGGGGGGGGGGGCAGGCGCGGCCCACACCAGAAACAGTTTGGCGGTGTCGGCCGGCAAGTCCGTTGCTTTGGCCGTGCCCACCAACAACTTCAGAAGGTGCTCCACCGAGGCCAAGGGCTGCAGCAGCATCGCGGTGATGGCGGCGCTGTGCTCCGCGGGGGTCATGGCCTTGAGGGCGGGCCGCAGGTGGCAGGCCCCGCAGTCTTTGTGGGGGTACGCAAGATTGTCCGTGGCCCTGACGAGCAGCACAAGCTCGTCATCGGTGCCCTGACAACAGCGCACGGCGAGTGTCTGCGTGAGTGGACCTGTGCTCAGTGCTCTACACCCTGAGCCCTGTGTGAGAGGGGGGGGGGCAAAAGGGCGGGGGCACGCGGGGGGCCAATCCCTCGGATTTTGACGTGGACTACCCCCCCCCACACACACTAACTGGAGAAGAAACTGGGCAGGGGGAAAGGGACGAACAAAGGGAGGTAACAGGACAGGGCAGACCGCCCTCGCCGCAAACGGTGCAGAGTGCAGAAGGAGGAGAAGGAAAGAGAAAACCGGGAAAGAATCAGTGTGGTTATTAGAAGCCCCTGTCAGGAAAATTATCCTGCAGATGCACACCCCAGCGCGCACAAGTCAGTGCTGGAGTCGGCAAACCCCCGCATGGACTCGGGGTGTGCATCTGGATGCACCTGGTCAACGGCACGGGCAATAGCCCCGTCTCCGGGACGGCCGACCCCCGGAGTTGTCAAACAGGACAAGTCATCCGGCTCCGTTGACACAACCAAAACATGTTCGGACCCACAGAGGGTCAGAATGAGCAGTGGCGAGAGGCCAATAGGCGCCACCAAAGGCAAACAATCAGATACCAAGGCCTTGTGCCAAACCCCCCCACTAACTGTTGGCCGGAGGTCCCCTGAAGGGTGGAGGTCTGGGAGGGGCGATGGGGGGGGGGTCCAGGAGGGGCAATTTGGGGGGGGGGGGGGGGGCATGCCCCCAAGGCCAAGCCTTGACTAATCACAGGCTCCGGGGCGGAGGGGTCAGGGTTGGCATGACACTGGCAGTGGATTCCTGTCTGAAGAAGGCGGCGCCCAAACGCCTCTCGCCGCGTACCCTTGTCCTTTCCCTCAACCCTTTCCCTCTGCAGGCGGCGGTGCCCATTGGCCTCTCACCCCCTCGTACCCTTGATCCACCGGTGTTGCCTATTCTCACCTCCCTGCACCCCCACCCCCCTGTCTATCAGTCGGTTGTGCCAACGGAGTCCTCCGACTGTCCCTGTTTCACTGCTCGCTGTTGGGTCAACACGGAGGAGGGCAACAGGCCTCACCATTGGCCGGGTGCATCCAGGCGGACACCTTGGGGGGGGGGGGGGTGCCATAACGGCTGAGTACGCTGGTTGGTACTTCCGGGTGAACATATGTGGCTGCCTTTTCAGGGGGGGGGGGGGGCTCCACTCGTGGACAGGTGGGTTGCAAACACACAATTCGAAACTCAGTGAAAATTGCTGAAACCGCAAACAGCAACAACAAGCAGTAAGAGCAACGAGCCGGCACGCGCGCACAGACAGGCACAATTTGTGGAACACACAGCACAACAAAAGGTGGCTGAGTGTAAATCCTCGGTGCACCCACCCACCCACCCACACACACACACACACACACACACACACACACACACACACACACACACACACACACACACACACACACACACACACACACACACTGTTGCGACTAAAACAAGGTTGGTTTTCGTGTTTATAGGTGTAAATTCGGTGGAAATTTGTTTATATTGCTATGTGTGCACTGCTTGATGATGGACATGGTTGGTTACAAGGTTGTGCTTCTTGCCAACGCGTTCGCATTAAAAACACTCTTTCCTTTACTCAATCTTGACATGAGGTCTGGCATATGGGTGTGGCCGCTTGGCCCAATTGCATATACGCCCTGAAGGCCGCAACGCAGTGAACATGGAGGACAGGTAGGCCGTCACGTAGGCTGGCGCCTTTCTGCAGTGCAGAGGCGAGAGGGCAGCCATCCGGGGACGGTGTCGGCGAGGGCACTGGCTTCTTTGGGCCCTGGACGCTGCTGCGAAGGGGAAGGGAGAGGGTTCGCAGGTGAGAGCCTGCCTGTGGCCTGCTCTAGCCCACCCCCGCACCACCCGGTGTAGCGCAGCGCGACGGAAAGATCCGGGCCGCGGTCTCACATGGGGTCCTCTGAGGAGCTGCATCGGCGAGGGAGTCTCTCGTCAGCCCATGGCAGCATCGCTGGACCGCACATGCACGCAACGCATGGGACCGTGCACGTGCACGAGCACATGATGAGAGCCGCAAACAAGAGCAGCGAGAAAAGCGGTGAAAAAACACTCCTCCGGAGCCGCAGAGCACGTCTTTCGGTGCGCCAAAGAGTGCACAAAGTATGGCAATCATAAAGCAGGCGCAGCCCTTCACCAGACCTGGATACATCCATGGAGGAGGTCGCGATACTGCACTTTATCGTTCTCTATCAACAGACCGAAGGATGTCCAGGGCTGCCCTGCGGCTCCTGAGGAGTTTTCTTTCACCGCTTTTCTTGCTCTATTCTTGTTTGTGGTTCTCATCGTGTGTGAGTCTGTGTGTGGCTGGGTGGGAGCACCCCGCACAGATTGCAAGTTAAATAGATTAGCCCATGTTGGGTCTGTTTTTTTGTTGCGACTGACTCCACAAGTGCATAGAGTACTCAAGACAGTCCTCATGGCATATGATCATGAACACTAAGTCCTCCATGGGGGTTTTCTTGGTCTGTTGGTTAGTGCGGAACCAAAACGTGGTGCAGGTGAGGGCACGGGAGGAATTCTGTATCACCTGAACCCACGAAGCTTGTTTGAACATCCCAATCGGTTTAGGACCACTTTTGAAGAATTGTGTTTTAACCCCCTGTCGTGCCCGCTTTGGTTTCGAAATGGCCTCAAGGCTACATGGAGCTTTCAACGGTCAAAACGGGTCACGGGAGGTGACAGCCCGAAAAATACAGCCTGTGTTAGGGGCAACCACACACTCGCACACACGCGGATGACGCAAAGCGACCAAAGCCCAGAACCAGCAAGAACAGGACAGGCACAGGCACTGGTCGTAAGTAGATTCTCGTCAGGCCGCAAACAGTCAAAGAAAAGACATGACCATCAGCGACTAGGCGCCTTTCTGCAGTACAGGGTGAGAGGAGGAGGCACATCCTGCACCCGATCTTGACCGTCTCCAGCCCTCGGCAGCCGCGCTGAGCGCTAAGCCAAGGGCCTGTGAAGGACAGAGTGAAATGACATTTAAGCTCCGCATCCGGCTGCGGGAATGTGTTGGAGCCCTCACCTCAGGTCCCTGTACTACTCCCAGCCCAACCAACTAAATCTAATGGTTCAAATCACTCGCACACACACACACACACACACCTGAGTAGGAATGCTGATGCGATGCGACGTAGAAAGCGAATCCTCACTGAGGCGGAACTTCTTCTTACTGTCTGAGGAGTAGTACCCCCAGACGGAATACCTGGTGTGCGAGGAGGGGCACATTGGGGTCGGGGGTGGGGGCTTGGGGGCTCTGCATATCACAACAATGATGCACAAATGGTGATAATTGGAGAATAACAATGACGGCAGATGTGACTGTGGCTGTGACCGTGGCAGTGGTGTTGGCATTGGCTGTGTGACTGGGGCTGTGGCTATGGGTGCGGTGGTGGCTGTGGCTTTGGTTGTGGTTGTTGAGGTGGCGGCGGTGGTGGTGGTGGTGGTGGTGGTGGTGGCGGTGGTGGTGGTGGTGGTGGTGGCGGTGGCGGCGGCGGTGGTGGTGGTGGTGGTGGTGGTGGTGGCGGTGCTGCTGCTGCTGCTGCTGTGGTGGCGTTTGGTGGGGTCGGGCCATGTGACGTGATGGTTCCGAGTGCGTCGCCGATCATCATCGGTGGCGGGGGGTGGGGGGGGCTGTGGTGGGGGTTGGCGGGACAACAGAGCGCACACCAGATCTCCGTCCAGTGGGTCCAGCCCGAGATAGTCACGTCGTACTCTTGGAACGGCACGAGCTCTTGGCTCTGGGGGGCGAACTTCTCCGCGGAGGCCGTGAGGCCGCTGATGGCGAAGACCCCGTGGGTGCCGTCGGGCCCCGAGTTGACGCGAATGACGCAGGTCCGCTGCTTCACGACCGATCGCCAGGGCTCATCAGGCAGGAGGAACGTGACGTGCGCAGATCTGGGGCACGGATATGACGTTCATGGAAGGGGCTCGGCAGGCGAAGGAAACGCCGTTGGGGGGGGAAGGAGTCTTGAAGAAAGAATGTTCGTGCAAAACCAAGGGATTCCCTTAGCAACACTCCACAGCTGGGAACCACTTGAAGAATCCCTCCACAACCCCTCCACAACCCTCCACAACCCCTCCACAACCCTCCACACCCCTCCACACCCCTCCACAACCGCTCCAAAACCCTCCACAACCCTCCACACCCCTCCACAACCCTCCACAACCCTCCACAACCCCTCCACAACCCTCCACAACCCTCCACAACCCCTCCACAACCCTCCACAACCCTCCACACCCCTCCACAGCCCTCCACAACCCTCCACAACCCTCCACACCCCTCCACACCCCTCCACAACCCTCCACAACCCTCCACAACCCCTCCACACCCCTCCACAATCCGGCGGCAGGGGGGCTCGTGGCCCCGACATACATGCCTCAAAAATGATCCCCACGTCACACAAACAATTTTGAGCACACATATGTTGGATAAAAAAATCTTCAAAAAGATTCTTGGCGGCGGGGGGGGGGGGGGCTGGCTATCAAGGGCTGATGTCCGGCGCCTTTGGCGCCCAAGTTCTCAGCGAAAATCTGAAGTTTGCCGGGGCAGAACAAACCGTTTGGGGTTTCGGAGGGGGCTGGCGTACTGGCATATCAACAGGTGGCCCCCCATGCCCTCCACCGCCAATCCACCCCAGGTGCCAACACCTTTCCATAGGGGGATTACTTGCACTGCGCACGCACCGTGCGCCTACCGCACCGCGTAACACGTTGGATCAAACTGTGGGGAAAAGGCCATTCCTTGGTTCCTTGGTTACTCGACGCTCACGTACTGCCCACACTCGGAAGCGGAGATGACGGTGGCAGGCGCCCTATCACCATTTGATCGGATGTACGTGACACTGATGCCCGCAGGAAACCATGCCAGAGACATGGGTGAACTTGTATGGGGACAGCGCAGCATGTGCAATGGCAATACCTCTTACCGCTTGGAAACACATGCACTTCACTGTCAAGTACGTGGGTAGGTCTACGAAATGAGCCCCAGGCTAAGTGTTTGCACTGCGTGCGCACTGCGTGCGCACTGCGTGCATACTGCGCACGCAGAGGCTAGGATACTCACCCAAGAATACCACTCATCTGTCCAGTAGCACGGCGAAGCAGCAAAGCCCAAATCAGAACAACAAAACTGCCTGCAGCTTGGTAATCCGGTGTCCTTAGAACAAGGAAATCAGCCTTATAAAGTACAACTATGCAAAGGCATGCAAGATGCACACATGTTCAAGTGGCAAGTGCCACACTCGGATATATCACCGGGACGGTGGCCACACAATTGGCAACAAACACCGTCATCATTTTCTTCCTCTACAACGGTTGCCTCCTCCTGTGCCCATACAGACTCTGGCACATGAGGCCAAGGTCCATACGGTTGATACCTAGTCTGTCTGCGAATGCAAAACTGAGTAAGGTGGAGCAAAATACGCACATGGCCGTGCAGCTCCGTTGCAGAGCGTGTCCAGACATTGCGGACAATCCTCCACTGCCACAACCGTGCAAAGAGGTGCTCCACCCTTGCACGATAGAAGCCATGGACATCATTATACTCTTGTTGGTCGTCAGTCAAAGTTTTCCGACCAATATAAGGTACAGCGGTGTGCAAGCGGCCCTTATAGGCGCCGTCATGCGCACCAATTTCGAAATCGAAAAACTGTCCATGTGTTCGCGAAGGAAGAAGAAAACCTACGCCAGGGGTCACCATGATGCACCACACAACAAAGCGTGGATTCAAAGATTGTCCTGGTTTCCTCAATAGCGCCGGACGGTTGGGGCCCAAAAGAGGGCGGAAATGCTACGTCACCCCTGCATGCTCGGGGGTCCCCGACAAAGGGAACAAAATCAAAACTCAAAACCTACGCCGGGGGTCACCATGATGCACCACGCAACAAAGCGTGGATTCAAAGATTGTCCCGGTTTCCTCAATAGCACCGGACGGTTGGGGCCCAATGATTTTTGGAAATGTCGCCCTTGTCTTGCCCTCAAGTATGCACGGATCTTCAGGTGGCGGTCTCGGCGAATTGGCTACACAGCCCCAGCAGACTCTGCCACAGGGAAGGGGCATTTACACAATTTACATTCCAAAATGGACAAGAATCTAGGAAATGGTTGACAATTCAAATATGCCACGTCCTAAATGCTTGGGAGGCCAAAAAACCCTTGTATGGAACCAAAAACTTGTCAAAAGGGGCCAAAACTAGGGTTCGAGTATTGGCCGACATCCAAAACTTTGCACTGCGTGCGCACTGCGTGCATGGCATTCCCCCAATATGCACACCGCGTGCGCACCTCGTTCAGTACTCCCTCATAACGATGTTCCCAAGCCCGCGCCCCCAACGACCCTCCACCCTCCACCCAACACCCCACCCCAACGTCACCCCCGCGGACATACATCTCCAACTCCACGTGCGACGCCCAGTACGTCGCCGGGATGGTCATGTGGTACTGCCCCGTGTTGCCCTGCACGATGCAGCCGCAGTCGGGGGCCGCCGTCCACACAACCCTCTGGAACAGCCGGGGCTCCAGCTCCCCCGCCACCTGGACAAGACGGAGGGTGGTGGGGTGGGTGGGTCACAACGTACGCACCGCCTGCACAATCATCCATGCTTTTTCTCGCATTCCTTCCAGTCTTTTTTTTAATTAATTGATAACACAATGAATAATAATATTACTCATAATAATAAATAATAATTCAATAAAATTTTAATTTAACAATTTAACAATAATAATAAACAATAATAATATAATTCATAATAAGAATAGCAACAACTTTCAATGAACGCACGTATTTGGACTGTTCCAGCAGTACGCAGCAGGCCCAAGAGGGTCACGGGCGAGCACAGGCAATTCTGGGAAAGTGGGATGTTTCCTGAAGCAAAACAAAAGTGCATGCCGTACAGCGACATGGGACTGTGTAGAGGCTTGCTATCAATTGGTGGAGGGTTTCTATTCATTCATGGAGGGTTGCTGTTCATTCCAAGAGAGTCGCCATTAAGTTTCGCAATGCCTTGGACAGTGGGTGTCCTTTGAAAGAAAGCACAACTTTTTGTATCCAAGGAGCAGACTTGAGGCCCCACACCGGAGGGAGCCTCGTGCTCTGTCGGCGAAGGGGCATCTTCTTCCACGTCTAACGATCAGGGCGACGCAGAAGGGGGCGCACATGCCTGTCAGCCCAAGGGCTAGGCTCCGAAATACATAAGTAATAATTAGAAATAATCATAAAATCAGAGAAAACAATAGTATACAATAGGAATTCATAATAATCAATAAATCGTGTTCCAGCAGCGCACAGGCGTGGCAGCATTGGCAGTGAAAAAAGCGTGCGCTTGGGGGGATGTAGAGGATGGAGGTATCGGGGAAGAGAGCCGGGGCATCCTCCTGCGCTGCCCCCCTTCCCCCGTCCGTCGCCCCTCGGCATCGCCCTTCAACGCCCACAACCGCACCTGCAGCGTCCCCTGGAACGTCCGGTGGGAGTTGTGCGCCAGCAGACAGTTCTGGAAGTCCCCAAGGCGCGTGCCCCCGCTGGCGATGATGGGCTCCGGAAGGACGTACACGGTGACGGTGGCGCTGTGCAGCCGCAGCGCGCCCCCACTGGGCACGGACACGGAGAGCTCCAGGAGGGCGGCGATCCGCTGGGGCCCGAGCTCCGCCGCGGACAACTTGAGGCACACCGTGAGCGACTGCGCGGGGGCCAGACTCTGCGCGAACGGACGGTGATCGCCGGGGGCAGAGTTGCGTTGGAAGGAGAGGGACCCCAGAAGCGGTTGGACAGGCGGTTGGAGGAGGTTGCCAAAGCGGTTGGAGGCGGTTACTGTCGCATTGTGCGGCATTCGCTTGGTCCCTGTTGCCTGCTCCTGTTGCTTCCGCCTAACTTAAAGGGCCGGGGGGCGGGGGGACCTGGGATTCCCGGGACTACGGCAGGGCAATGGCGTTCTCGAACTGCGGGTGCTCAGTCCCATTAGAGTAGTGTCTGCTCCGACGTTCAGGGCCTAGTTCAAGTTTCAAGTTTGTGGCCGAATCCGGGTTTGTGGCCTAATTCGTCCCCTCGTTCGGGGCAGTTCAGCAGTACGTGGCTTACGTTGGGGCCTGGGTCAGGGCATAGTTCGTGGCCTCGTTCGGGGCCCCGTTCGGGGCCCAGTTCAGGGCCTGTTTTGTGCCTCAGTGCCCATCACTGAGCATGTGCGGCAGAGGCTCGTCTAATCGCGATGAACAGGGGCGCAGGGCTAGAACACCCCCCCGAAAAAAACAAGAAAGAAGCGAGGGCCCAGTCTCAGCAACACCCCATGAAAAGCAACCCCCGGGGCTAACACAACACCCAAAATAAAAGCAACACCGAACACAACGAACACGAGCAGAGCACAGCGCTTGGGAGACCACATCATTCCCCCAAAAAGCGACTTCAGCTCTTGAAGTTGGGCGTCCTCCACTTCCGGCCAAAGACAAGCAACCAGATGCAAACCCAACGGGGGGGGCAACACCCCGAGAGGCCTGACATGATCAATTCAATAGAAGCAACCCTTGTTTATTTCGGGGGGCTTACCATTCAGAGGGGGGGGGTGGGGGTTGGGGGGGGCATGACGTTTGGGCGGATCGCTGTCTGAAGCCGGCGGCACCCATCGGCCCCTGACCACTTACCCTTGTCCTTTCCCTGAACTCTCTCCCTCCGTCGGCAGCGGTGCTCATGGGCCTTCCCCCACCTCGTGCCCTTGAGCCCCGGTCTTGCCTCTCCTCGTCCCCCCCGCGCACCCTCCCCCTCCCTCAGTCGGGCGCCCCCGGAGCCCCCGGAGCGTCCCTGTCTCACTGCTCGGTGCCGGGTCCGCACGGAGGAGGGCAACGGCCCTCGCCGTTGGCTCGGGGCATCCAAGCGGACGCCCCCACACCGGCGCCGGGGAACCCGAACAGCGTCTGCGGGGCCCCGGGATGTCCACTCGTGGGGGTCACTTCCCCAACGGGGGCACATCACATCCTTCGACGCACCCGGTCCCGCGCCCAGTCTTCCCGGGGGGCCAGTGCCTCCCCTGTCCTGCCCCCAACCCCCCTTTGGGCCACTCCACACAATGCTCAGTCCAACTGCGGATTTCCACCGCCTGAAAGCCCATTGCCCAAGACCAAAGGGGACGAGTTTTATTTCATCGCGTACAAAAAGGGATTTGACCGCTTTTATTGCCAAAACATTTTTTCATCGCCTTCGGCGCCAGATTTCATTGTGCAACACGCCCCCCCCCCCCCACATCGGCGAAGAAATCCCAACAAATCGGCGGAATAAGTCGGTGGACCCATTTTTCACCAAAACAGCCGCCCACTGACCTGGATCTCGGTCCCAGGCCCCAAACACACCTGCCTTTTGGTTGCCATGCAGTTAGAGTCCGGTGGAAACCCGAAATGTCTCTCACTTTTCGAAAAAAGAAATAGTGCCGCCTCCTGCCAGTGAAGCACGACTCAGGTATCCCAGAATCCCAGAAACCCCAACCAATTGGCAGAACAAATCGGCCAAATTCAGAAACCCAACAAATCGGCAGATTAAATCAGCGAAGTCGGCCAAATAAGTCGGCCAAATCTGGCCGCCGAGTGGGGCGGGGGGGAGGGGGGGTGATAGTGACCGATTCATGCCCTCACAGCACCTGTGACGCCTGCAGGCTCCCGTTGTACCGGACCTCGAACAGGCTGTGGTTTGCTGTGACCGTGACTTTGCGTGGGCTGGAGTCGAGATTCAGGACCTCGTACCGCCACTCGCACTCCGTCAGCCCCAGCTCATAAAGCGTGTGATTGGTCTCGGTGGGGCCGCTGTACGTGACCACGACGCGCCCGGGAGTGTCGGTCTGGGATGGGGTGGGTGTCGGGGTTGTGGAGGCTGTTGCGGTGCGGGTGAGCGTGGAGGTGGCAGTGGCGGTGGGCGTCAGGGTCGGAGTGGGGGTCGGGGAAGACGTTGGTGTGGGCGTCGAAGTGGGGACCGGGGTCTGGGTTCGCGGGGACACCGATGGGGAGGGAGAGACGATCGGGGAGGGCGAGGGCGACTGCGACGGTGCGGATCCTGGAGGAGATGGAGATGGCAGTGGTGATGCAGACAATGATGGAGAAGATGACGACATCGGAGACGGAGATGAGGACGGGGATGCAAGTGGCGATGCCGAGGAGGACGGGGACGGGGACAATGAAGGGTGTGACACCAGGTGGATGTTGTACTCCTCACATCGGTGGTAATCCACTGCGCTCATCAAATGGCACACGTCCTGTCCACCATATGCCACCGCCACACACCGTTCCTCCCGCATGCACTGCGCCTTGCAGTAGTCGAGTGAGACCCCAGTGAAATTCTGAAACGTACTGACGGTCTCAGCACACGACGATGTGATGACAGGCCACGGTGATGCAGAAGGAGATGGGGATGTGGGCGCAGATGGGGATTGCGAGGGGGACAGCACGGGGGACGGGGATGGAGAAGGTACTGCCGATGTGGATGGGGATGGGGAGGAGGATGGTGCTGGAGATGGAGATGAGGACGGCAGAGGGGACGAGGATGGTACTGGGGATGGGGAGGACGATGGAAACGGGGACGGGGATGAGGACGGGGATGCAAGTGGCGATGCCGAGGAGGACGGGGACGGGGACAATGAGGGGTGTGACACCAGGTGGATGTTGTACTCCTCACATCGGTGGTAATCCACTGCGCTCATCAAATGGCACACGTCCTGTCCACCATATGCCACCGCCACACACCGTTCCTCTCGCATGCACTGCGCCTTGCAGTAGTCGAGTGAGACCCCAGTGAAATTCTGAAACGTACTGGCGGTCTCAGCACATGACGATGTGATGACAGGCCACGGTGATGCAGAAGGGGATGGGGACGTGGGCGCAGATGGGGATTGCGAGGGGGACAACACGGGGGATGGGGATGGAGAAGGTACTGCCGATGTGGATGGGGATGGGGAGGAGGATGGTGCTGGAGATGGAGATGAGGACGGCAGAGGGGACGAGGATGGTACTGGGGATGGGGAGGACGATGGAAACGGGGACGGGGATGAGGACGGGGATGCAAGTGGCGATGCCGAGGAGGACGGGGACGGGGACAATGAAGGGTGTGACACCAGGTGGATGTTGTACTCCTCACATCGGTGGTACTCCACTGCGCTCATCAAATGGCACACGTCCTGTCCACCATATGCCACCGCCACACACCGTTCCTCCCGCATGCACTGCGCCTTGCAGTAGTCGAGTGAGACCCCAGTGAAATTCTGAAACGTACTGACGGTCTCAGCACACGACGATGTGATGACAGGCCACGGTGATGCAGAAGGGGATGGGGACGTGGGCGCAGATGGGGATTGCGAGGGGGACAACACGGGGGATGAGGATGGAGAAGGTACTGCCGATGTGGATGGGGATGGGGAGGAGGATGGTGCTGGAGATGGAGATGAGGACGGCAGAGGGGACGAGGATGGTACTGAGGATGGGGAGGACGATGGAAACGGGGACGGGGATGAGGACGGGGATGCAAGTGGCGATGCCGAGGAGGACGGGGACGGGGACAATGAGGGGTGTGACACCAGGTGGATGTTGTACTCCTCACATCGGTGGTACTCCACTGCGCTCATCAAATGGCACACGTCCTGTCCACCATATGCCACCGCCACACACCGTTCCTCCCGCATGCACTGCGCCTTGCAGTAGTCGAGCGAGACCCCAGTGAAATTCTGAAACGTACTGGCGGTCTCAGCACACGACGATGTGATGACAGGCCACGGTGATGCAGAAGGGGATGGGGATGTGAGCGCAGATGGGGATTGCGAGGGGGACAGCACGGGCGATGGGGATGGAGAAGGTACTGCCGGTGTGGATGGGGATGGGGAGGAGGATGGTGCTGGAGATGGAGATGAGGACGGAAGAGGGCACGAGGATGGTACTGGGGATGGGGAGGACGATGGAAACGGGGACGGGGATGCCAGTGACGATGCGGATGGAGATTGGGATGGTGGTGCAGATGGTGATGGAGAAGATGACGACATTGGAGAAGGGGACGCAGCTGGACTGACAATGGGGCTGGGGCTGGGGCTGGGACCCGCACTTGCACTGGCGCCAGCGCTTACGCTGGGGCTGGAGCTTCCACTCGGGCTCGGGTCTGCGGAAATGCGTCAATTTGCACTTGCCAACCACAACCACAACCAATCACAATCATTATTCACGACCGCAACCACAACCACAACCACAACCACAACCAATCACAACAACAACAACAACAACAAACCACAATCACAGCCACAATCACAATGAGAACCACAACCACAATGACAACAACAACAACAACAACAACAACAACCTCAAGCACAACTACAACCACAACCACAACCACAGCCACAACCACAACCACAGCCACAGCCATCTGCCGCCATAGCGCCCAATCCCCTGCCGGCGCAACAACTTGTTGTTCCCAAGACCATGATGTTCGGAGGGTACTCTCCACAACTACTGATGATGTGGGCCGTGTGGCATATGACCAGGGGATCCAGAGCACCTGGTGGTACGCATCAGAACAACACTGGACAGGCACGGAGCACTGGCAGGGACCCAGTCTGGCCCAGCATGCCGCATACTTGCGCTTGCACTGGGCCTCGGTGTAGGGCTGGGGCCTGCGCTCGGGCTTGCGCTTGGGTACGGAGTCGGGCTCGAACTCGTCTCCGGACTTGGGCTGGAGTCTGCGAGGCAGGGGAGCCATGTGCACATCAGGCCATCGCCATGCACCCCGAGAGTGCTGCCCAAGCACGGGCAGTTTTGGCTCAGGCAGTGCTGTATGGGTAACCGGGGGAGGCAGGTATTAGGAACGTGCGAAATTTGGAATGGCGAAATCTGGTGCGGAGAACATTTGGCACCGATTCTTAAATGCCAGTTGCCCTGCCAGACGCTAGTGGCCTGTCCGGATGCAGCACCCCCTCCGACCATTCTTTATACTCCCCACCCTGTCTGGCTTCAACGTGGCCAGACTTCACACTTCCTGATGCCGCTTTGCCACCCGCCGGGACTCGTCCGCCGACCGGCGCGGAGGCCCATCAGACCACAACCAAAGCCCACCGCAAGTCGCTAGACTCCGCTGAGCCGGTGCCCAATGGCCCCCTGCAACGCGGAGGCACTGCAAAATCTGTTGTGCCGAATTCTGCCTTTCCAGATTTCGCCTCTTCCTAATTCTCCCCTCCCCGGTATAAGCGAGCGGGCAGCGCACCCTGGGTTTTGCGCCAGTCAGGAGGGCACATGTCCCCCACCCCCAGGGGATGATGCTATGGGTGCGGGTCCCTCGTCGTCGGGGCAGGGGAGGGCCTCAGAGGATCCTACATGACCCCGGGCGCCCAGTCCTTCCGGCGCGCCGTGACGCCAGGGGTGGGCGGGGGACGGGAAGGGTTTGGCGTCGCCAACCCCTAGCCCATAACCCCCCGGTTTAACCAGTCGCACAGCGTCCGGGACGATAATCGGCCTTTACCCTCCCCGGTATAACAGCGCAATTGCTTCCCTCAGGAATGTGACATCTTTCCCAAACCTGGGGTACTTGAATCCTGGGGTTGCCCCCTCGTGCTGTGTCCCTCAGCACACGTTTGCACAATCTGATTTCACAAACGCGGCAGATGCGGATTTGGCAAACGACCTTGTACGCACTACAGGAAAAGGGTTGCCGAGGCGAAGAAGGAGGGTGCCAGGCTGCCAGAACACAGGAGAAGGGTAGCCAGCAATACCTACAACTGGGAGACTACCTGAGAGTGCCGCGGTACACCAGGACCGACAGACGGCACCGCCACCATGCGACAATACCTTGACTACCACAGAGACATCAGCACATCCGCAGAGCACCACCAATGGCACCAATCGCATGCACAAACACACAGGAAAACAAACGCGCGCGTACAGGCGCACACACGCAAGAACACACCTCAGCACACAAAAACACACACACACACACAAACACACCCCAGGAATCCGGGATCTCAGGCACACAAGATCCAGACATCGCCTCCGACAGCTGCGAAAGCGAATCAAAGCTGCCCATGGTCGTCCAGTGCTTCGCCTTAGGCTCGCTGGCCATGGCCTCCAACTCCTCCGCATCGATGCCGGAACCCACTCCGATCGCAAGAACGATCACGCCCCGCGCCTTCTCACGCTCCGCCGCCTGCCTTGCGTACACGGTCGTGAATGGGTCGTTTGGAAACAGCTGCGCTCGTCCATCCGTGATCACTGATGTACAATGACAGAGCTCAAGCATCGCACAGGAACCACCACACCCCCTTAAACCCCGGGCATTGGATTGGCACTGGGACCACGACTGTAGCTGTGGCGGCTGGGGCTGGGGCTGGGGCTGGGGCTGTAGTCTACGGCTTGCGATGGGGGCAGGAATAACGCTGGGCCAGGAGTTGGCTGAGGCTGGGACTAGAGCTGAGCTGAGGCTGGGGCTGTGACTGGCGTTGGAGTTGGAAATGAGTCTTGGGGGGGGGGGGGGCTGGGGCTGGGGCTGGGGCTGGGGGCTGGGTGTGGGGCTGGGACCAGACACAACACCACATCACGCACCACATCATGACACCGCCCTCCACACAGCACAAAAGCCGACCTAAACGCCCGCCCACACACTCTTCCACACCAACACCAACACGGCACACACCCTCAATGGCCCGGATGCGGCTACTGTCGGAGTGCGCCTGCAGCTCCGCCCCCGCGTCCAGAAGGCCCTGCAGCGTGTTCGTCCAGCCCCCCGTGTACACCATGCCCTCGATGCAGCGCAGCAGGGCCCCGGCATCGTACTGCAGTGGGCACTCCACCGCCGAGAGCGTCGAGTACACCACGATCCCCAACCGAATGCCCGAGGCATCGGTGAACGCGGTCCGCCGCACCCGGTCCTTCATGTACTTCACGACCTCTTCCCAATTGGAGCGCCCGATGGACCCGGAGCGGTCCACCACCAGCATCACATCGTACGGCGCACTGTCCACGCAGGCTGCAGAGGAGGGGACGGGGGCATGCACGCGTGACAAATTATCATCGCATGGGACATCTTCCATGCGCATGGCTGCGCGAACGTGTGCCTGCGTGCACGCTTGACGTCTGTGCTTCTGGTTGTATCTCTGGTTGTGTACAGGTCCCCGTACATCGGCCCTGATGGCCTGAGAACTGGGGAGAACAGTGACTAGGCGGAAACACCGCAACGAACAAACCACATGACGATCAGGCAGGGCAGGCCGGAAGTAGTGACAAAAACAGGAGGGGAAGGGTGCAACCTCCCAGGGGCAAGCCGAACACATGGTCACTCCCGGACAAACCGGGCTCGTGCCAGGAGCGACCCATGTTGGCAAGGGTATCCACCCTTTTGGCACCAGGACACCAACATGATTATGGACGTGGCGCCACGTGGCGCAGGGACAGTGCTCCCCACAGGTAATCCCACAGCTCCGGGGTTGGAACCCGTTTACCCTGGAGGGACCACCAGTGCATGTGGCCCGTGACGGTGTGTGTGTGTGTGTGTGTGTGTGTGCGTCTTTGTCTGGGGTATCACCATCCTTTACCAGGTCTCCCGGTTGAGCCTGTATGGCCACACTGGCGTCCTCGGGTCGGGTCGCTCCCCATTAGTGCAGGCCTTCGGTAGAGGCGAGGGGTGCGTTCCCTGTGCTGCCCCTCGACCAGTGCGATGTGCACTTTCTGCCAGAACCTCGCTGCCTTAGGACCACCCTGGAAGTGGGGTGGTGGCTCTGTGGCTTCCGCCGGGCCAGCTCCACGGTATTAGCTCAACGAACCCGTCATCGCCATGTTGCCCCGTGTGTTGTGTGTGTATTGGGGCTTCCACAGCTGGTGGTGCTCGCGGCTGTGTCTGATTGTCTGTGTTCGTGTTTGTGTGTGTGTGAGTGAGTGTGTGTGTGCCAAGGGCGCAATCCAAATCGTGCCCAAACTGCGGTGTTCAACATTCCTATCATCATCTGCAAACCATCAGTTTGTGTGTGTGTGTGTGCGTGGGTGGGTGGGTGTGCCGCCCAATCATTAAATCCAATCATAGTGTTTGCTATCATACACCACTTCTACAGCTCTCTCCGCACTGCAGCAATGTGCTCAGATTCCGTCCCTGGCGGCCGTTCCTCCCTCTCGGCACTACATCAAGGCCAAACACAGCTGATGCATCCCTACCTCCAGCCCGGTCCCAAGCTCATGCCATTGCCGCAAGGGCCCCCGCGGGCGAGCTTGCTGTCACCGCACGGCGGTTGATAACCGGCGTGGCGCATGTCATGCCAGTCCTGCTACTGCCTGCTGGTCGCCGAAACAATTGCCTCGATACTCCCAGCCCCCGGTCTCCCTGTGCCTTGCCCCTTTGTACCCAGCTTGTTGGTGTGTGTGTGTGTGTGTGCGTGTGTCTGTGTGCGTTCGTGTGTCCATGTGTCCATGTGTGTGCGTCTTTGCATCTGCGTGTCGTGCAGCATCTAGACAGCCAGGCCCGCCCACCGGTATACCCGAACATATGCGCACACCTCCACTTGGACTGGGACTCAGGCCCAGGCGGGGGCTGGGGCTCGCACTGGGCCTCGGTGTAGGGCTGGGGCTTCCGCTCGGGCTCGCGCTTGGGTACGGAGTTGGGCTCGGGCTCGCCTCCGGACTTGGGCTGGAGTCTGTGGGGCAGGGGAGCCATGTGCACGTCAGGCCATCGACACGCACGTCCGCTGTCCGACGAACAGAGGATGATCGACACATGATCCCTCGGGTTGCGTCCACAGGCCTGGCACAGGGCGCCCAAGGCACCGCCACCATGCGACAATACCTTGACTACCACAGAGACATCAGCACGTCCGCAGAGCACCATCAATGGCACCAATCGCATGCACAAACACACAGGAAAAAAAGACGCGCGCGCGCACACACACACGCAAGAACACACGCACGCACCTCAGCACACACACACACACACACACACACACACACACACACACACACACACACACACACACACACACACACACACACACACACACACACACACACACACACACACACAAACACACCCCAGGAATCCGGGATCTCAAGCACACAGGAAAACACACAGGAAAACAAACGCGCGCGCACGCGCGCGCGCACACACGCAAGAACACACGCACGCACCTCAGCACACACACACACACACACACACACACACACACACACACACACACACACACACACACACACACACACACACACACACACACACACACACACACACACACACTTCGTGCGGGAAAACCAGTGGGGACCAAACGCGGGGCACAACGTCAGTGAAGACGAAAGCAAGCGAAGGCAGAGCACTGGTCACCGAGACAATTTCATCAGGCCATTAATAAAAAAGTAGGCAAGGTCCTTTCGAAAAAAAATAGACACTCAGAAAGTAACACACACACACACACACACACACACACACACCCCAGGAATCCGGGATCTCAGGCACACAAGATCCAGACATCGCCTCCGACAGCTGCGAAAGCGAATCAAAGCTGCCCATGGTCGTCCAGTGCTTCGCCTTAGGCTCGCTGGCCATGGCCTCCAACTCCTCCGCATCGATGCCGGAACCCACTCCAATTGCAAGAACGATCACGCCCCGCGCCTTCTCACGCTCCGCCGCCTGCCTTGCGTACACGGTCGTGAATGGGTCGTTTGGAAACAGCTGCGCTCGTCCATCCGTGATCACTGATGTACAATGACAGAGCTCAAGCGTCGCACAGGAACCACCACACCCCCTTACACCCCGGGCATTGGATTGGCACTGGGACCACGACTGTGGCGGCTGGGGTTGGGGCTGGGGCTGGGGCTGTAGTCTACGGCTTGCGATGGGGGCAGGAATAACGCTGGGCCAGGGGTTGGCTGAGGCTGGGACTAGAGCTGAGCTGAGGCTGGGGTTGTGACCGGCGTTGGAGTTGGAAATGAGTCTTGGGGGGGGCTGGGGCTGGGGCTGGGGCTGGGGCTGGGACCAGACACAACACCACATCACGCACCACATCATGACACCGCCCTCCACACAGCACAAAAGCCGACCTAAACGCCCGCCCACACACTCTCCCACACCCCAACACGGCACACACCCTCAATGGCCCGGATGCGGCTACTGTCGGAGTGCGCCTGCAGCTCCGCCCCCGCGTCCAGAAGGCCCTGCAGCGTGTTCGTCCAGCCCCCCGTGTACACCATGCCCTCGATGCAGCGCAGCAGGGCCCCGGCATCGTACTGCAGTGGGCACTCCACCGCCGAGAGCGTCGAGTACACCACGATCCCCAACCGAATGCCCGAGGCATCGGTGAACGCGGTCCGCCGCACCCGGTCCTTCATGTACTTCACGACCTCTTCCCAATTGGAGCGCCCGATGGACCCGGAGCGGTCCACCACCAGCATCACATCGTACGGCGCACTGTCCACGCAGGCTGCAGAGGAGGGGGCGGGGGGCACGCACGCCGTTTCAGGGGCTTTCGTGTGGAGAAGGAAAGGGTGTTGAATGAATCCAGCAGACATTTTGGAAGATCATGTCAGGCGCATGCGCAACATGGCAACCTTCTGCCCCTTCCATCCAGTATCCCCTGGACCAAAACAGGAAGGAGTGGAATTCTTAAATGCAGTACAACCTCCAGTACAACCAACAACATCCAGTACAATCTCCAGTACAACCACCAATAACCTCCAGTACAACCTGCAACAACCCCCAGTACAACCTGCAGTGCAACCTGCAGTACAACCTCCAGTACAACCAACAACATCCAGTACAACCTCCAGTACAACCACCAATAACCTCCAGTACAACCTGCAACAACCCCCAGTACAACCTGCAGTGCAACCTGCAGTACAACCTCCAGTACAACCAACAACATCCAGTACAACCTCCAGTACAACCACCATCCAGTACAACCTGCAACAACCCCCAGTACAACCTGCAGTGCAACCTGCAGTACAACCTCCAGTACAACCAACAACATCCAGTACAATCTCCAGTACAACCACCAATAACCTCCAGTACAACCTGCAACAACCCCCAGTACAACCTGCAGTGCAACCTGCAGTACAACCTCCAGTACAACCAACAACATCCAGTACAACCTCCAGTACAACCACCAATAACCTCCAGTACAACCTGCAACAACCCCCAGTACAACCTGCAGTGCAACCTGCAGTACAACCTCCAGTACAACCAACAACATCCAGTACAACCTCCAGTACAACCACCAATAACCTCCAGTACAACCTGCAACAACCCCCAGTACAACCTGCAGTGCAACCTGCAGTACAACCTCCAGTACAACCAACAACATCCAGTACAATCTCCAGTACAACCACCAATAACCTCCAGTACAACCTGCAACAATCCCCAGTACAACCTGCAGTGCAACCTGCAGTACAACCTCCAGTACAACCAACAACATCCAGTACAATCTCCAGTACAACCACCAACAACCTCCAGTACAACCTGCAACAACCCCCAGTACAACCTGCAGTGCAACCTGCAGTACAACCTCCGGTGCAACCTCCAACGTCCAGTGTAACCTCCAGAGCAACCTCCAGCAACCCCAACCTGACTTGAGAATGTTGCTGGTAGTTGTATCCAGGGTATACAACGCTTCCCTTACGACCTTGTGAACCAACCTCCCAAGTGATGGCATTGCCTTGCGATGGAGGAGGGGGGGTTTCCTGTGGGTTCTCGCCCTCTGCAGTCCTCCGCACCAGAGCAGGCCTCGTTGTTGACAGCTGAATGTGCGTGTCACATTTCTGTGGGCCAAGCGCCGTTTGGGCTCAACTGCAACCGCCAGCCGTTCGCCAGGTAACCACCAGGGTAACCACCGGCGGTTGGCCCGTTAACCGCCGGGAAACGGTCAACCACTGCGAAAGGAAAACAACGGGACGTTGTTGTAAGCGGCCGCTGTTGGAGGAAGCCAAACACAGCCGTGCCGATGCAGGTATCCACTGCCGGGCAGACAAGCAACCCATGGCCACGCACCTGCAGATGGAGACGGCGCTGTGGAGCCGGCCATCGATGGTGATGGAGACGCAGCCGGTGATGCGGACTGAGGCGGGGAGGGTGATGCGGTGTGGGCGACGTGCACCAAGTAGATGTTGTACTCTTCGCAGCGGAAGTAGCGGATGTCGTGCATCAAGTGGCATACATCGTCAGGGCCTCCATAGGCCACCGCCAAGCACCTTGCATCCTCCATGCACTGCGTTTGGCAGTAGCTGAGGGAGACTTCGGTGAAGGTCCGGAGGGTGGACCCAGCCTCGGCACAGGACGAGGTGATGGTCGGCCAAGGGGATGGCGATGCGTCGCTAGAGGGCGACGTGGATGGGGAGTGGGAAGCGGCTGGCGACGCGGGCGCCGACGGGGACGCGGATGTGGAGGCGGTGGGGGAGCCAGAGGCAGAGGGGGAGGAAGAGGGAGACGGCAATGGAGAGGGGATGGGGGACGGCGATGGAGAGGCAGATGGCGGCGATGGGGAGGGCGAGGGAGACACCGACGGGACGGGGGATGGGGACGGCGATGGAATTGGAGACGTGGATGGGGATACCGATGCGGATGGCTCTAGGGACGAAGCGGGAGGCGCGGATGCGGATGGGAGGCCCAGTGCTCCCTCGCAGAGCAGGGCAAGGCAGGACACAGCAATGCACTGCATTGAGGTCCGGTGCAAGTGCAGTGCCATGCAGCGCGGCGCGGTGCAGTGTCGGTCAGCCCCTGCCCGGGCCCAGGGCAGGGCACCGGGTTGTTGCTTCCGCAGCGCCGACTTGTCACGGGCTGGTGCGTAGCCGTGCCAGTGGTCGGGGCCGTACTCTTTGCTAATCGGAGCTGATTGGTCGAGACACAGGGAGAGGTTTGGGGCGCACAATACCAACACAACACAACACAACACAACACGACACAACACAACACAACACAACACAACACAACACAACACAACACAACACAACACAACACAACACAACACGACACAACACGACACCACACAACACAACACAACACAACACAACACAACACAACACAACACAACACACCACAACACGACACAACAGAACACGACACGACACGACACGACACAACACAACACAACACGACACAACACAACACAACACAACACAACACAACACAACACAACACAACACAACACAACACGACACAACACAACACAACACAACACAACACAACACAACACGACACAACACAACACAACACGACACAACACAACACAACAACCCAACAAAACACGACGTGATACACCACACAAAAGACATGTCATAGTGGCTCCGGCAGCGGCAGATATGCCGAATTCCCAGCATTCACACCGTCCATTGGACGGTGCCTAGCCCTCCCAGCCCCCATATCACCCCGAGCGGGGACAGTCTGCACAATCCCAGAGCCCTGACTCGACGGGAGCCCCGGAAGCTGCAGTGCCACGTGCCTCAGCAGCCCCATACCGCAAGGACCGGCCCGACAGCCCCGCTGCTTCCACGTCCGAGGGCACGACGCGCCCCCATCGGCCGCCGGGGTCAGCACCGCCCGTGACCGCGTCTGAGTGCCCGGGCCACAGGCCGCAGAGCATTCCGTCCAGGCGGCCCACTGCCCGACTTCGCAGTCCACGGGACAGCGGCACATCTGCGCGGGCCCGCTCGACGGGTCGCATTCGGGGCGCAGCACGTTGTTGTCGGTGTAGCAGTGGCTGGCGCACCACATGTCTGTACTGCGGGCGTCGATGGACTGGCACTCTGAACAGAGAGACGCATGCTGCTGCCACTTGCTTCCATGTTCTTGCGGAACCCCCCCCCCCCCTGAGGACGCTTTGCAAGGACTCGGCACCACTGGGGGGGGGGGGGGGCTGGGGTCAATGGGGGGGGGGGTGCCCCCCCCCCCCCCCCTGTGTGACATTCCGTCCGGTTGTTGTTTCTTTACGGGGCCCTGGACAGTCACCCGTTCTCCCCTTCGCATGTTGCGTCGGGTCGCTGCGTTCTGTCGGCCGCTGCGGCTGGTGCTCTTGCTGGTGTCGTTTCCGCCCCCCCCCCCCTCCCCCCCCCCCCGCTGACCCAACCCCCACCCTCAAACGGTTGGGCCAAATTTTCTTCCACGCCTTCGGCCAATCAACAATTTTCTCTGCTGCCTTCGGTGGCAAATAATTTAGGCCAAAAATTTTCTTCGGCGTCTCTAAAATCTCAGCACCACCGGAGGGGGGGGGGGGGGTGGACCCCTCCCCCTCCCCCCCTCCCCGTAAAAGGAGCCCTGACCCCCCTACCCACCCCTCCTCTTGTCCAAAGCTACGCCCCAGTCCCAAAAGGCCACGGTGTCTGGGGGTGGAGCAGCGCAGACAAACGGCGTGCGGGGCCACGAGGGCATGAGGGGAGGCCAGGAGATAGCACAGCCAACAACACAGTCACATCAGGGAGCCCCTGTGCTTTCAACGAGGCCGGGCAGCAGCCTCCCCCCCCCCCCCCGTGTCAATGGCCCGGGCGATGTTTCTTCTTTCCAGAGGGGGGGGGCATTGGCAAGGGGGGCCATGTTTCTTCTTTCCAGAGGGGGGGGCCATTGGCAAGGGGGGCCATGTTTCTTCTTTCCAGAGGGGGGGGCCATTGGCAAGGGGCGCCATGTTTCTTCTTTCCAGAGGGGGGGGCCATTGGCAAGGGGGGCGATGTTTCTTCTTTCCAGAGGGGGGGGCCATTGGCAAGGGGGGCCATGTTTCTTCTTTCCAGAGGGGGGGGCCATTGGCAAGGGGGGCCATGTTTCTTCTTTCCAGAGAGGGGGGCCATTGGCAAGGGGGGCCATGTTTCTTCTTTCCAGAGGGGGGGGCCATTGGCAAGGGGGGCCATGTTTCTTCTTTCCAGAGGGGGGGGCCATTGGCAAGGGGGGCCATGTTTCTTCTTTCCAGAGGGGGGGGCCATTGGCAAGGGGCGCCATGTTTCTTCTTTCCAGAGGGGGGGGGCATTGGCAAGGGAGGCGATGTTTCTTCTTTCCAGAGGGGGGGGCCATTGGCAAGGGGGGCCATGTTTCTTCTTTCCAGAGGGGGGGGCCATTGGCAAGGGGGGCCATGTTTCTTCTTGCGAAGGGGGGGGGGCCATTGGCAAGGGGGGCCATGTTTCTTCTTTCCAGAGGGGGGGGGCATTGGCAAGGGGGGCCATGTTTCTTCTTTCCAGAGAGGGGGGCCATTGGCAAGGGGGGCCATGTTTCTTCTTTCCAGAGGGGGGGGGGCATTGGCAAGGGGGACGATGTTTCTTCTTTCCAGAGGGGGGGGCCATTGGCAAGGGGGGCCATGTTTCTTCTTTCCAGAGGGGGGGGCCATTGGCAAGGGGGGCCATGTTTCTTCTTTCCAGAGGGGGGGGCCATTGGCAAGGGGGGCCATGTTTCTTCTTTCCAGAGGGGGGGGCCATTGGCAAGGGGGGCGATGTTTCTTCTTTCCAGAGGGGGGGGCCATTGGCAAGGGGGGCCATGTTTCTTCTTTCCAGAGGGGGGGGGCCATTGGCAAGGGGGGCCATGTTTCTTCTTTCCAGAGGGGGGGGCCATTGGCAAGGGGCGCCATGTTTCTTCTTTCCAGAGGGGGGGGCCATTGGCAAGGGGGGCCATGTTTCTTCTTTCCAGAGGGGGGGGCCATTGGCAAGGGGGGGCATGTTTCTTCTTGCGAAGGGGGGGGGGTCCATTGACACGCGCACGGGGGGTCCATTGACTCGAGTTCTCGCAAAAAAATCCAAAAAAAAAAATTCTTTGGGTCGGCACACGGCCATGCAACGGAACCTTGTCTGACCCTCGGGCCGCGAGACCACCAAAAAGCAATGCGCCAGCGAAATTCCGCATCTCTTCGCCATCCTCAATGGCGATCAAGGGCAGCTACATAACAGCGGTTTTGCCTGGGGTACTCAACGCTTCAGAGCGGGGAACAAAATCAACAGTTGCCAACATGGTGGCAGATTGGCTTTATAAACCATTGTCACTCTTGGGGTCTAGACCGGCTGGGGGTGGGGGGGGGGGGGGGCAGGGGTATCCCCCTCCCCCCCGCCAGGGCGCCCAGCCACTGTCCTCCTAACGGCAAGCGCCAGGCTCAACAGCATTTGTAACCGACAGTAACCGCCCCTGACCGCTTTGGCAACCTCCTCCAACCGCCTGTCGAACCGCTTCTGACCGCTGTGGAATGGAAGCTGTCCCCAACCTGCGCCTCATCTTAGGCAACAGCCTGCGCTTCCCTTTTGGGGCAGGTCAGCAGGGCTTCGGGCTTCCTACTCTTTGGCACAATACTGTCATCCACACAAACCGTCCGTGAAGCTAAGCTTGCCCTCAGACACATGGTTCAGACCGCAAACACCACAGGCAGCTTGTACCAACGCAGTCCGCACTTCACCATCCTCCCCTGTGCACCGCGTCACGTGCCGGCTGGTGCACATGCAAGGACTTCAAAAGTATGGAACAGCGCTGCCTTGGCCCACCGCGTGTGCAGTCACACTCTCCTACAGGACCACGAAGGTGGCTGCAGTGGCATTGCCAGCAGCGGCACGGAAACCGAATGGTTGTCAGCCCTGTCCTACGGTTGTCAGCCGTTCATCCTCTTGGGGGGGGGGGGGGGGGGGGTTGGCCTCTTGGGGGGGGGGGGGGGTTGGCACAAGGCCTTGGTGGTTGGCTCTGTTAGCCTGTGGCGGCGCCTATTGGCCTCTCGCCTTTGAACCTTCTGCTATGACAAGCAGGCGTCCGCACTACTGCGGGCATCCGCACTGCCGCGGGCATCCACCTGCCCCTGGGTGGGAATCCAGAATGCAACTTCTGCCCATGGCGTCCTCCCCTGACGGCCTGATCAGTGCCTGGAATGCGGTCCTCACGGGGGGGGGGGGGGGGGGGGCACAGCACCACTTGTGGTCCATCCCACCCAAACTCTTTGTACTGTGGACGACCGATGCTGCGCATTCCACCACATGGACTGCTTTGCGGTACATCGGGGCTGGATCCGATTCCATGGCGCTGGTGCTGATGGGGCGCGTGGGCTGAGACGTGAGGGAGGCACAACCCCAGAGCCGGCTGGATCCACCCGGAATTTGCGGCACGCACGACCCCGAGATCGCCTCCGACAACTTCAAGAGGGACTCGAAGCTTCCCAGACTGGTCCAGTGGTTGGCCTTGGGCTCGCTGGCCATCGCCTCCAACTCCTCCGCGTTGATGCCATTCCCCACTCCGATGGCCAGAATGATCACCCCCCGCGTCCTTTCAGCCTCCGCCATCTGTCGCGTGTGGATGGCGGTCTCGTAGTCGAAGGTGTGCAACATTGGGTGACCATCCGTGAGCACTAAGAGAGACGGGGACAGAGGCAAAGGGGTATGAGTAAACGGCGCTAGCGGCCAACGCCCCCCCCCCCTCCCACACACACACACACACATCCCACACCTACCCCCCATACCCCTCCACACACACCCCACACCTTGAGATGTGTGTGTGTGGGGGGGGGGGGGGGCGACCCCGTGCGATACATCCCCCCCCCCCCGGCGTGTGGGGCTGCCCCTTCGTCACGGCCACCCCTGCGCCACCACCTGGACAACAGGGCGTCTCATCCACATGTGACGTGGCCCAACACGAACACCCTTTGCCTGGCCCTTTGGTCGCCCATGCCTCTCCATTCTGCTGTCCCTCAGCAGGGCGTCCTTTCCTGAAGCGAAGGGGTGTGAGCCCCATGTTGCAGGCGCAGACAGAGCATACAGCCGATTCCTCCCTTGGCATCCCTCGCAGGCTACCGACGGCCGTTCTGCGCCAACCGAGGCTTCGGCGAGTAGCGGATAACCGCCGGCGGATGGGGCTTCATGCAGGTTGCTCCAAACCTAACTGCAGGGCTCCAGCGTCCTCCCTCAAAACCCTCCTAATCCTGCTGCCTCCCTCCTCCCAACACATCAAGTGCCAGCCATGCATGTGGGGCAGCATCTGCCTAACCCCTTGCAGCCCAACCCACAGCCTTTTGTTTACTCCAATCCTGCCCCCCTCCACGCGCGGAATCTCAATTATTTGCAAGCCCTTCTCTCCCAGACACAGGACGTTCTTCAATTGGAAAAAAAAACAGCTGGTGTGTCCGGTGGTCAGCCAAATCTGCACATACTGGCCATTGCGGTTCCACCAGGAATTTTATATGTTTAGTCTGATGCAACCCGTATCTCCAGACATCCCCAGTTTTGCTCATTTTGACGATTTTTTTTTAGTGTGATGCAACCCATCCGTCCAGATGGTTACCCTCCAACTACTGTCGGTTACCTGCCAACTGCCGTCGGTTACCAGCCAACCGCCATCTGTTACCCTCCACGTTTTTTAACTTATAAAAAAATCTTGTCCACTAAAAAATGCCCTGCCTGAACAGCAGTTGGCGGTCAATGATTCATAAACCCCAATGCATCCCTTCAGCAACGCCCTGGAACACACCCTCGATCAACCGGATCCTGCTTTGGCTCGAGTACACTTGTAGCTGCGCCCCCGCCAGCGCAATGGCCTGGGCCGTGTTGGTCCATCCGCCCGTGTAAACAATGCCGTCAATGCAGGACAACAGGTCTGCGGCGCTGTACTGCATCGTGCACGCCACAAACGCATCGGACGAGAACACCACAATCCCCAGCCGATTGCCCCCCGCGTCAGTGAACGCGGTCCGCCGCACCCGATCCTTCATGTACTTCACGACCTCCGCCCAATTGTCGGTGCCGATGGATCCGGATCGGTCAACCACCAGCATCACGTCCGCCACGCACGCTGCAGGCACCGCACGAAATGGGGGGGGGAGGGGGTGGAGGTATTGTGGTCAAGGAGCATCAAATCCAATTGCGAAAAAGTGTGGAAAATTGTAGGATGATAGCAGTGCGGAAAATTGCGGGAAATTATTGCGGGAAACTTGCGGTGCCATAACCTATCCTCTTGAAGCCTCAAGCCACACCTCTGCACAGGGGACACACAGGGCACCAACAAGCACGCAAGGGGGACAAGCAAAAGGCAATTGCGGAAAATTGCGGGGGAGAAAATTGCGGTCCTCAACCCCACACCCCCTGTGAAAGAACAATGAAAGCGCGTCTTTGTGTCTTCTACACCGCCGTGCCCTCTGATAGCGCCTGACGCGACAACCCTCTGTCATGCCTCTTCTATCTGCCATCCCTTGGCAGGACTTTCATGAAGTGAGGGGGATTCTGCCCCATATTTTGGGCGCAAAGAGAGCACACAGCGGGTTCCTCACTTGGCATCAATCCAAGCATCCGCAGTCACCAAGGCACTAAATGACGAGTTCGGATGGTGGAAAAATGGGGGAAATTGGCGGAGGTGGGGGGGCAGGGGATGGGGGATGATGGGAAAATATGACCAAAGATGTATGAGATTTCCCAGAGGCTTTTTAAAACGCTGAACATGAACTTGGAAATAATAAATGAGCTTTTTCGGGCTCACTTACCTGAAGGTTTATGCACCTTTTGATCCTTTGATAGGTATTTTACCAACAACTCCTCTTTCATTTTTTCTACTACCTTTCGTTTGGCAGGCTTCAGTAATTTGTAGATAAAAACAGATCATGTATTAACAAAATTTTTGCACGTGAAAACCCAAATTTATATCATAATTGGGAACTATGAACTGATTGCTCGAATAGGACCTTCAGCTTCTTTTTTATTAGAAGGCTCAAACATTTTATGTACCAGCCACCGAAGGGCGCACGAAGGGGTGTTTGAGCTGGAATGGGCGACGGACTAGAGCACGGATGTCAGTGAGTCCAGACAGCGGCAGGGCAGGAGGGGAATCAAGAGTACTCCTGACGTCGCCTAAAAGCACAATTCTGACCTGAGACCTAGTCATGGCTGGTGCCTCACGGCGCCTTGCGGGACTGAGTGCACACTTTGTGGGGGCGTCTGACAGGGCCTTGCGGAACAATCCGGACAATGTGTGTCGCAGCTCCGCCGCATGATACTCGACGTGCTGGTGGAATGCCAGGGTGATTCTGGAGGGTGACAACCATCGTGATCCTATGGTCAAGCAATGCCTATGGCCAAGCAACACCAGGCGTTGGTTCCGTCAATTCCCGCACTGTGGATTTTGGTGGCGCATTTTTCGATTGGTCCTACTGTGTGCCATGTGTGCTGTCTGATACCTGGGGTTTGAGATGCAGGATGTTCATATTTTGTGTCAAGGAAGCTCATTTCAGGATGATGGCCTTCGGGGCATATTTTGCCTCTTGCTTTTCTGAATAGTACACCGTGTCCTTCTGCATGTGCCATGCACAGTGTAACGCGTAAGCAATACCCTTGTCCAAGCAACATGAGGCATTGGCCCCGTCAATGTCTGGTCATTTACCGCTGCTTGGACAAGGGGGGGGGGAAGGTGTGGGGGCTGCGGCAGGCAGGTACGGTGCGGTGTATGTAGGTGCCATGGTTGTGGCAATGTGCAAAAAGGTTGCTCGGGTGTATGCCCCCCCTCCCCCCTCCCTCCCAAGGGATGCATTCGAAGGGAAAGGACCTCACAGACGGCCCCAGAAAGTGGCAAGACAGGCGTTCAGAGGAGGTTGTCCAAGCGGTTGGGGGCCGTTACTGTCGGTGACAGATGCCATTGAAGCGGGCACTTGGCGTCAGGGGGACAGTGGCTGGGCATAGGCTGGGCGCCCTGGGGGGGGAGGGGTACCTCGCCCCATTCCAATGCACCCCCCCCCCCCCAGACCAAAGTGACCATCACGGGAAAAAAACGAAATTTACAATAGGGACAATCTGGTTGGGCCATTTTTGGTACACAAACTGTTGCCCCCCCAACACCCCTTTAAGCACAGCCCCCCCCCCCCCCCCCCCCGAGGGCCTCTGGCGACAACAACCCTCTGTTGGGGTCTAAAACTTCAACAGGCGGACCCGTAGCCAATCGCCAACCGCCGTTGATTCAGTTGACCTGCCAGCGGTTACTCGTCTGCCCGCCGCTGATGGTCTGTAAACTGTCGGACCATCACAAAAGTTGCATTGCCTCTCACTGAAACTCTTGGGTAGCGCTGGGCGTGGAGCGCGCATCATGAACTGGCAGGGCCCCTAAGGCATTCGCTTCAGCCGCTGCCGTGGTGGGTGTTGGTGACCAGCGAAACTCCCATTCTTCCCGTCGGTGAGTGCAGTGAGTTTTTCGTGCACCGGGGACCCGAGGGCGGGATGCTGCGCTTTTGGAAAAAGGGGGGAAATGGGACCCAGAAAAATGGGAAATCTCAACCATTTCCCCCATTTCAGCCCACCTGTTTCCCCCATTTTTCCACCATCCAAACTCATCATTTGGTACTTGTCACGGGTGGGCCGTCCCCTGGCTTTTAGACGCGACTCCCCCCCCCCCAGTAGAAGTGGGCCGAAGGCCCCTAGGGGGGGTAGGGGGGGGGGGGCATTGGAGGGGGGGGTTCAGGGAGGGGCGATGGGGGGGGGGGTTCAGGGAGGGGCGATGGGGGGGGGGTCGGGAGGGTCGGTTGGGGGGGGGGTCCAGGTGGGGCAATTTGGGGTAGTGGGGGGGGGGGCATAGGCTCCCGTTACCTCCCCTTGCCCTCCCTCATGGGTGAGAGCTAGGGCTAGGGTCACCGAGCTGGTGGAACCAGTCTTGGTTTTATAACCCTTTTTAGTGTCTAGGGTGGACCTACCAGGTTTAGCAGCAGCAGCAGCAAGCAGCAGCAAGCAGCAAGCAGCAAGCAAGCAGCAGCACGCGCGAAATGGGGAAAAATCAGAACTCCGTCGTGGTGCTTCAGATTCAGCTGAAATTTTGGTGGATGATACCTATGGGTGTGAAGTACAATCACTCAAAGTTTGAGCAGGAAACTCAACGGTGGCGGCCGGGAACGGGATTCGCAAGTGGCGGACCTCAGTTTCAAAAACTGCAGTTTAGGGCCAAAAACAGCCATTTTTGGGCCAAAAAAGCCCTGGAACACATTCAAAACGGCCAAACGGAGGGAAACGGTGGCTGCTCTGCACATGTGGCTTGACTTCCCCATGTCAACGAGCTCTTTGCGGCCCTCTAACTCCATGATATGTCCCGGAAACGGCCCAAAAAGGCCCCCAGAAGCTCCAAATGCCGACAGCCACAAACCAAGAATAGGCCATATCTTTGGCTACATGGCTCAAAATGCGATTCCGAGGGCACCTACTCCACCCACAACCCCCCACTTTTTGTGGTTTCCACCCCTCAGAATTGCCTCAAAGGACGCCTAGACCCCAATACCTAGGCCCACTAGGCTGCGGCAAGCTGCAAGCTCAAGCCCAAACATGTGGGTGCCCAAATGGGTCAACAGGGTCCAGTAGGGGCAAAAAGATGACTTTTCTCAAAAATGATCCTAGACCATGTGCGACGCTAAAACAAGTGTTTTTGGACCATTTTGAGCTTGTGGTGGCCCATTTTGGTACTCCGAAAATCCCAAAATGCCTTGAAACTGGGCTGTTTTGGGACCTAAAATGGGTCAAAAATGGGTCAAAAACACATTTTTCCAAACCTCATCCTAGACCATATGGGGTGCACAAACGGGTGAAATGAGCCCATTATGAGCCCATTTTGAGCCCATTTTGGGGCATTTTGGCCCCTCAAATGTCCAAAAAGCCTTGAAAGTGGGCCTTGTGGTGATGGGGTTCAGTTGCAAGCTGATTTCAGGTTTAGCAAGCAAGCAGCAAGCAGCAAGCAAGAAGCACCAGCGAAATGGGCCAAAATCAGAACTCCGTTGTGATGCTTCACATTCCAATGAAATTTTGATGGATGATACCTATGGGTGTGAAGTACAATCACACAAAGTTTGAGCAAGAAACTCAACGGTGGCGGCCAGGAACGGGATTCGCAAGTGGCGGACCTCAGTTTCAAAAACTGCAGTTTAGGGCCAAAAACAGTCATTTTTGGGCCCAAACAGCCCTGGAACACATTCAAAACGGCCAAACGAAGGGGAGCGGTGGGTACACTCTATGTGCGGCTTGACTTCCCCGTGTCAACGAGCTCTTTGCGGCCCTCTAACTCCATGATACATCCCGGAAGCGGCCCAAAAAGGCCCCCAGAACCTCCAAATGCCGACAGCCACAAACCAAGAACACGCCATATCTTTGGCTACATGGCTCCAAATGCGATTCCGAGGGCACCTACTCCACCCGCAACCCCCCACTTTTTGTGGTTTCCACCCCTCAAAATTGCCCAAACGGACGCCTAGACCCCCATACCTAGGCCCACTAGGCTGCGGCAAGCTACAAGCTCAAGCCCAAACAGGTGGGTGCCCAAATGGGTCAACAGGGTCCAGTAGGGGCAAAAAGATGACTTTTCTCAAAAATGATCCCATACCATGTGCCAAGGTAAAACGAGTGTTTTTGGACCGTTTTGAGCTTGTGGTGGCCCATTTTGGTCATCCGAAAATCCCAAAATGCCTTGGAAATGGGCTGTTTTGGGACCTAAAATGGGTCAAAAATGGGTCAAAACCGCATTTTTCCAAAAATCATCCTAGACCATTTGGGGTGCACAAACGGGTGAAATGAGCCCATTATGAGCCCATTTTGAGCCCATTTTTGGGGCATTTTGGCCCCTCAGATGTCCAAAAAGCCTTGAAAGTGGGCCTTGTGGTGATGGGGTTCACTTGCAAGCTGATTTCACTTTCTCAATGGCCATCAATGTGTGAATCATTCTTGATGTCCCTCACCAGTCATAGGTGATGTTCCCTCCCCCACCAGCTCGGTCCCAATATTCAGTCTTGATTAGGGTCACCGAGCTGGTGGAACCAGTCTTGGTTTTATAACCCTTTTTAGTGTCTAGGGTGGACCTACCAGGTTTAGCAAGCAAGCAGCAAGCAAGCAGCAAGCAAGCAGCACGCGCGAAATGGGCCAAAATCAGAACTCCGTCGTGGTGCTTCGGATTCGGGTGAAATTTTGGTGGATGATACCTATGGGTGTGAAGTACAATCACACAAAGTTTGAGCAAGAAACTCAACGGTGGCGGCCGGGAACGGGATTCGCAAGTGGCGGACCTCAGTTTCAAAAACTGCAGTTTAGGGCCAAAAACAGCCATTTTTGGGCTTAAAAAGCCCTGGAACACATTCAAAACGGCCAAACAAAGGGAAACGGTGGGTACACTCCACGTGCGGCTTGACTTCCCCATGTCAACGAGCTCTTTGCGGCCCTCTAACTCCATGATATGTCGTGGAAACGGCCCAAAAAGGCCCCCGGAAGCTCCAAATGCCGACAGCCACAAACCAAGAATAGGCCATATCTTTGGCTACATGGCTCAAAATGCGATTCCGAGGGCACCTACTCCACCCGCAACCCCCCACTTTTTGTGGTTTCCACCCCTCAGAATTGCCCAAATGGACGTCTAGACCCCCATACCTAGGCCCACTAGGTTGCGGCAAGCTGCGAGCTCAAGCCCAAACAGGTGGGTGCCCAAATGGGTCAACAGGGTCCAGTAGGGGCAAAAAGATGACTTTTCTCAAAAATGATCCTAGACCATGTGCGACGCTAAAACAAGTGTTTTTGGACCATTTTGAGCTTGTGGTGGCCCATTTTGGTACTCCGAAAATCCCAAAATGCCTTGAAACTGGGCTGTTTTGGGACCAAAAATGGGTAAAAAATGGGTCAAAAACGCATTTTTCCAAACCTCATCCTAGACCATTTGGGGTGCACAAACGGGTGAAATGAGCCCATTTTGAGCCCATTTTGGGGCATTTTGGCCCCTCAGAAGTCCAAAAAGCCTTGAAAGTGGGCCTCGTGGTGATGGGGTTCACTTGCAAGCCGATTCCACTTTGTCAAGAGCCATCAATGTGTGAATCATTCTTGATGTCCCTCACCAGTCATAGCTGATGTTCCCTCCCCCAGCAGCTCGGTCCCAATATTCAGTCTTGATTAGGGTTAGGGTCACCGAGCTGGTGGAACCAGTCTTGGTTTTATAACCCTTTTTAGTGTCTAGGGTGGACCTACCAGGTTTAGGAAGCAAGCAGCAAGCAGCAAGCAAGCAGCAAGCAGCACGCGCGAAATGGGCCAAAATCAGAACTCCGTCGTGGTGTTTTGGATTTCGGTGAAATTTTGGTGGATGATACCTATGGGTGTGAAGTACAATCACACAAAGTTTGAGCAGGAGACTTGACAGTGGTGGCCGGGAACGGGATTCGCAAGTGGCGGACCTCAGTTTCAAAAACTGCAGTTTAGGGCCAAAACAGCCATTTTTCGGCCAAAAAAGCCCTAAAACCCATTCAAAACGGCCAAACGAAGGGAAACGGTGGCTACACTCCATGTGCGGCTTGACTTCCCCGTGTCAACGAGCTCTTTGCGGCCCTCTAACTCCATGATATGTCCAGGAAACGGCCCAAAAAGGCCCCCAGAAGCTCCAAATGCCGACAGCCACAAACCAAGAATAGGCCATATCTTTGGCTACATGGCTCAAAATGCGATTCCGAGGGCACCTATTCCACCCGCAACCCCCCACTTTTTGTGGTTTCCACCCCTCAGAATTGCCCAAAGGGACGCCTAGACCCCAATGCCTAGGCCCACTAGGCTGCGGCAAGCTGCAAGCTCAAGCCCAAACAGGTGGGTGCCCAAATGGGTCAACAGGGTCCAGTAGGGGCAAAAAGATGACTTTTCTCAAAAATGATCCTAGACCATGTGCGACGCTAAAACAAGTGTTTTTGGACCATTTTGAGCTTGTGGTGGCCCATTTTGGTACTCCGAAAATCCCAAAATGCCTTGAAACTGGGCTGTTTTGGGACCTAAAATGGGTAAAAAATGGGTCAAAAACGCATTTTTCCAGACCTCATCCTAGACCATTTGGGGTGCACAAACGGGTGAAATGGGCCCATTTTGAGCCCATTTTGGGGGCATTTTGGCCCCTCAGAAGTCCAAAAAGCCTTGAAAGTGGGCCTCGTGGCACCCCGTAATGCGTGAAACAAGGAACATGCAACACTTGACAGGCACACAATAGCCGGATAGAGACATCAATTTTTTGGTACAGGTATGTGGCAGGAAGTACAATGCATTGTACATATGCATCGATTTGCTCATAACAAGAGAAAGAGGAACGGGATCGCGGTGAAGCGAAAGCCGAGCGCAGACGTCAACACGAAGCTTGGGGAGCACATTCATTCCGAGTGGAGTACGGGGTTAGGTTGCTCGCTTCAAGGTTAGGATGAACGTGGTCCAAAACAACACAACGTATGCAGTTTCTCAAAAATGATCCTCGACCATGTGCGACGCTAAAACAAGTGTTTTTGGACCGTTTTGAGCTTGTGGTGGCCCATTTTGGTCCTCCAACAATTCCAAAATGCCTTGGAAATGGGCTGTTTTGGGACCAAAAATGGGTCAAAAATGGGTCAAAAATGCATTTTTCCAAATCTCATCCTAGACCATTTGGGGTGCACAAACGGGTGAAATGAGCCCATTTTGAGCCCATTTTGGGGCATTTTGGCCCCTGAGAAGTCCAAAAAGCCTTGAAAGTGGGCCTCGTGGTGATGGGGTTCACTTGCAAGCTGATTTCACTTTGTCAAGAGCCATCAATGTGTGAATCATTCTTGATGTCCCTCACCAGTCATAGCTGATGTTCCCTCCCCCACCAGCTCGGTCCCAATATTCAGTCTTGATTAGGGTCATGGGTAGGGTTAGGTGTAGGGTTAGGAGCAGGCTGAGGGTTGGGGTGGGTGTTAGAGTCAAGGTTGGGTTCAAGTATAGCGTTGGGGTGCTCCACCGCCTGGGCGGGGAGGGATGCTATGTTGGCAAGGGGAATGAAAAAAAATTTCGGGCGCCTTTGGCGCCACCATATGTATGGCCGGTAGCCATTGACCCTTGGTAACTAAGTGGGCCCGGAGGGCCCGGAGGGGGGGGGGGGGGGGGAGTCGCGTACCCAAACCGAGGAGACGGCCCACCCGTGGTACTTGTCGAGAAGCCATCACTGATGGGCTCCGACAACTCACCGGACGTGAGGCCCGAGTCCTCCGACCCCCAAGAGTCATCCCCAGAGGTTAGCGTCACGGGCGGCACGGGCGCCGAGTCCAACCCCAGCAAGTCCCAGGTTTCTACCCGCCGCCTTTTCAGATATGCAGGGGCCGTTCCGGCGATAGGCGTTGCTTGGGGTCCGGGAGGGGCGATGGGGGGGGGTACATGCCCCCAAGGCCAAGCCTTGAGTACTCACAGGCTCTGGGGCAAGGGGGTCAGGGTTGGCATGACGCTGGCAGTGGATTCCTGTCTGAAGCCGGCGGCGCCTAAACGCCTCTCGCCGCGTACCCTTGTCCTTTCCCTCAACCCTTTCCCTCTGCAGGCGGCGGTGCCCATTGGCCTCTCACCCCCTCGTACCCTTGATCCACCGGTCTTGCCTATTCTCACCTCCCTGCACCCCCACCCCCCTGTCTATCAGTCGGTTGTGCCCACGGAGCCCTCGGACTGTCCCTGTTTCACTGCTCGCTGTTGGGTCAACACGGAGGAGGGCAAGCACACGCGACACCTCTGCCTTGCGACAGCCATCACGCGTGCACACACATCACACCTGCCTTGCCGCAGCCACAACAGGCTTGAGGGGCTGCAACCCCGTCCACAGCAAAATCCGCGAATACGCCCCAGTACTGCGACCACGCAGTGCCGTACTCACCGTCGGGTGTGCACAATTGCCCGGCGACGTATTCCTCACAGCCACGGCCCATGGAGTCGCGCCAAGAGGACGGACTGTCTTCGCAAACTGACGGAGCAATTGGAGGCTTTCTTACGGAAGGGTAAAGGGACGGCGGAGAGGGCGATACAGGGTACTGTGAAGGCAAAATGGTCCTTGAAACTACATTAGGACAAGTAACCCAAATGATTGAGTGAGTGAGTGAGTGAGTGAGTGAGTGAGTGAGTGAGTGAGTGAGTCAGTGAGTGAGTGAGTGAGTGGGTGAGTGAGTGAGTGAGTGAGTGAGTGGGTGAGTGAGTGAATGGGTGGGTGAGTGAGTGGGTGAGTGAGTCAGTGGGTGAGTGAGTGAGTGGGTGAGTGGGTGAGTGGGTGAGTGAGTGAGTGGGTGAGTGAGTGAGTGGGTGAGTGAGTGGGTGGGTAGGTGAGTGGGTGGGTAGGTGAGTGGGTAGGTGAGTGAGTGGGTGGTGGGTGAGTGCGTGCGTTAGGGAGTGAGTGAGTGAGTGAACAAACAGCATCACCTGTTGTTGCTGTAGCTCCTCCACCACAGGCACAGCACGCCTGGGAGGCATCCTTCCCGTAGTTGGCGTAGTGGGCCAGCGTGCCCCAAGTCATGCTCCAGCCGGATCCGGCCCCTCCGGCGGGAGTGCACCAGTTCTGATTGACGTACGTACCGCATGAGTCTCCTTCTGCATCCACCCAGTCGCTTGGGTAGTCTGTACAGACACCTGCCGCCAAAGACAAGGGTTTGAAATGCTGAAGAGGGGGCGCCCCCCCCCCCCCACGCGCATCCGACGCGCAGGCGACAGCCGTCGTCATCCTCCACGACGGAGGTGGGGGTTGACTTGCGATTTGTGGGCCTCAGATTCGCGAACTTGAGGTCACCAGTGCGCTCTTCAGGGCCGAAACTTGAAGGCACAATGTGCCAGGCACCGAACGGCCACCAACCGACGGCGGTTGGTCCATCCCCAATAGCAGTCAGTAGACAGTCGCAGCTGACGCGTAATCTGTTACTGTACATTAGCACTGGCATTAGCGATGGCGGTTGGCACTAACTCAGTGAGGATTGGAGGGCAACCGCCGGCAGTTCACCAGTTTTTGCCGGTAGTTGAGTAGCCGCCAGTTTGGCCGTTTAACCGGTGCCGGTCGTTGTTTACAAAAAGTACGGGAGTGGGAAACAGGGGGGGGGGGGGGTCCTTAAAGCCAGTCCTGACCGTTAGGCTGCTTCCAACGTCAGGGAGCCCGTGTGCTGCTTGCTGTCTGTTGCCCCTGGCAGGCCCTTATCACTGGTCCCCCTGTAAGTAGCAACAACTCCCGCTGGTAGAGGGACAGGGGCACACCTGAGGCGTTCATCAGTGGGAGCACGCCAAGTAGACACATCAAAAACATGCAGACTTGCCTCATACTCGCCATGGAAGTGTTGTACAGTGGTGTCGCTGTCATGGAGTACACGTACTCAACAGAACATCTGCAGGAGCAGGAAGGCCATCAGAAGTCAGTTGTGGCCCAGGCTTTGTTTATAACCCACCTAAAAAAAAATCTTGACCCAAAATTCGGCTGAGGAAAAATCAAAAATCAACTTTGAATCAGCAGCCCTTTGTGGGACCCACCCAGACCTCACCCCGATGCGTATTGATTTCTTATGAACAGGGCCTGGTGGGCCGTCACTCTTGCTCCAGCCGCGCTTGCCTCCACATGGCCTTCCCTGCATCACTTCGTGTCAGGCTGTGTTCACTGGTCCCTGAGCCTCCATTCCCTCCCATCGTTCCCGTTGATCCCACGTCGTCTGTGGGATCCGGCACCTGCTTTGAGCTGAAACGTGGGTTGTGGCCTGCCTGCCGGGCCACTTGTCACTGCACTCTGAGCTCAGGGATGCATCTGCTAAGCACTGCCCCATTCAGCCACGCGTACCTCCCCGGGGGAAGTTTGCTTCATGGGTTGGGGTAGGTACGCTGTGGGCACTCAGAGGTGAAGCTCAGGAAGCGGGAAGGGGGCGGGACATAGAAACTTTCACTGTGCTCCGAAAACCCAGCAGCACAGCAACCAATGTGCAATGAGAGCCGTGAACATCTGTGCTTTGGCAGTTCCTGTTCTGTTTTTTTTTTGGCTGACTCCAGAAGTTCGTAGAGTACTCAAGACAGTTCTTGGAAATATGGGCGACTCCCGCATATGATACAGTGGATCCCCACAAGGCGGGGCACTCGGTATAGACCCAGAGCTCATGTGTGTTTCATTTCATTCGACACTGCTCGCAGTCCACATGTCTTTGATATGTACACTGCAGGGTGTCCAAGCTCCCAATGGCTCGGAACACAGATACTTAGTCTGGGCGGGCGGGTGGGACTGACTCATGGCGCAAAGGACAGGAGGCAAAATTAAATAGCCTGTAATACACACAAGCTGGGGAGAACAGGGTAACAGCACAACTTTCGTTCTTTGTAAACTACGGTTCTTCACACCCCGTTCTCAATGTCACACGAGGCACTGAGATGAGGTGCACGCCCTAAAGCATGCGAACGGATGTGAGCGCCTGGCTTGCCTGATGCCAATGCAGCATAGCGTCTGAGTCGTTGCGCCCAGCTAAACCCATGTGCGAACACAGGTGAGAACAATAGGCGACAGACAGGTCAACCAGTCTCCCCAGAACCGGGACGGCCCGTCCCGTGCTGAAAACAGTGTCCAGGGAAGGTTATGTTGTTCCTTTTTCTCCAGGTACCAATTATGCACAGAGCCACCTGGAATAGGACCTGCAATGTGTCGGCTGAATAGGGCAAGGCCCAAGTGAGGGACAAGGGGAGCGGTGGGAGGCTGGCGGAGGCAGGGGTAGTAAAAACACCGCCCACGGACATTTGTGGGCGGGTGGGCGGCTGTTTGAAAAAAATGGTGGTCTTTTTCTGTTTTTGACTGTTTTTGGCGTTTGTTTGTGTTTTTTCTTGAGGAAAATATTGTTTTTGTACATCACTGTGACCTCAAATGCATTTTCCAGGGCAATTCAAAGGTTTTTTAAAGGTTTACAGGATGGTGTCACTCAACAGCTCAACCAAACAACAACACAAAGCAGAAAGAAAACATTGTGTTGCGGATTGGTTGCTTCGGCCTTGTGACCCGAAGTGGCGTTTTCCCACCATTTTCAATCGTTGGTTTGGTGTGTGCTGGTCGTTGTGTGTTGACATATTCATGTATCGGGGCTGTTAGGGTGTTTTTTTAGGTGGGTTTGCCCAAGGACTGCCGGGTGGACGTTATCTCCTAGTTCGCTCTGGATGGTCACTGTTATTTGCGGTTGCGTTTTGGATGCTCACTGTTATTTCCTAATGTGCTCTGGATGGGCACCGTTCCTTCCTATTGTGCTCTGGATAATGAGTGCTATTTCCTCGTGTGCTCTAGATGGTCACTATTATTTCCTGGTGTGCTCTGGATGGTCACTGTTATTTCCTGGTGCGCTCTGGATGGTCACTGTTATTTCCTGGTGTGCTCTGGATGGTCACTGTTATTTCCTGGTGTGCTATGGATGGTCACTGTTATTTCCTGGTGCGCTCTAGATAATGAGTGCTATTTCCTGGTGTGCTCTGGATGGTCACTATTATTTCCTGGTGTGCTCTGAATGGTCACTGTTATTTCCTGGTGTGCTCTGGATGGTCACTGTTATTTCCTGGTGTGCTCTGGATGGTCACTGTTATTTCCTGGTGTGCTCTAGATGGTCACTGTTATTTCCTATTGTGCTCTGGATAATGAGTGCCATTTCCTGGTGTGCTCTGGATGTCACTTTTATTTCCTGGTGTGCTCTGGATGGTCACTGTTATTTCCTATTGTGCTCTGGATAATGAGTGCTATTTCCTGGTGTGCTCTGGATGGTCACTGTTATTTCCTGGTGTGCTCTGGATGGTCACTGTTATTTCCTATTGTGCTCCGGATAATGAGCGCTATTTCCTGGTGTGCTCTGGATGGTCACTATTATTTCCTGGTGTGCTCTGGATGGTCACTGTTATTTCCTGGTGTGCTCTGGATGGTCACTGTTATTTCCAGGGGCGCCGTGCATGGTCATTGTTATTTCCTATTGTGCTCTGGATAATGAGTGCTATTTTCTGGTGTGCTCTGGATGGTCACTATTATTTCCTGGTGTGCTCTGGATGGTCACTGTTATTTCCTGGTGTGCTCTGGATGGTCACTGTTATTTCCTATTGTGCTCTGGATAATGAGTGCTATTTCCTGGTGTGCTCTGGATGGTCACTGTTATTTCCTGGTGTGCTCTGGATGGTCACTGTTATTTCCTATTGTGCTCTGGATAATGAGTGCTATTTCCTGGTGTGCTCTGGATGGTCATTGTTATTTCCTGGTGTGCTCTGGATGGTCACTGTTATTTCCAAGGGCGCCGTGGATCGTCATTGTTATTTCCTGGTGCATTCTGGATGGTCATTGTTATTTCCTGGTGTGCTATGGATGGTCACTGTTGTTTCCTGCTGCGTGCACAAGCAAGACATGTCACACAGAGGCAAACACAAGGCAAAGCACTGAAACTGCACCGATTAAAAAAAAAAACCATTGTGCGCGGGCGCACCTGCCCGGCTGCTAAGACACCCAACAACTAGTGTCCGCCTCAAAAGTCCGGAGGCCACTCACTGGCGTCTGCCTCCCTCACCTCCCACGCATCATGCTCATGCCCAAGACAAAAAAGCTTTTCCCCCTCCCTCCCCTCCCCCTCCTGCTGCCCCTTCTCTGCCCCTCCCTCTTGTCCCTCCTCCTTGTTCATGCCGGCATCGCTGCGGTTGATAGGCATTGGTGCGCAACCGCTTCCGAGGGCGGCCCTGTCCATGTTCATGACTTTGACTTATGACATCCGCGGACAAAGGGACAATGGGAAGGCGACACAGTGACACAGTGACAGTGTCATACATTTATGCATGAGCCACAGGGGGCAGAGACAGTGTGATGCATTTACGAATAAGCGACGGGGGGGGGGGGGCTGGCACACTGTCATACCTTGAGAGACGTGTGTTTGGACTCACATGGGTCGGAAACTGAGCCGCTGGAAGACCCCGCCACACAGCCATTCCAGCCATTGCATCCATTCAAGTCCTGAAGTACTCAGATGTATCCATACACGGCCCAAAGGCAGCAATCAGCATACCCTGAAACTCCACAAATCGTGCAACGTGAAAGACTGCCAGGCAATCCGCCGGTGCTCAGCCCCGCACCCCAAGCGTCGCGCTGTCACGCTTCATACCTACGCACCATACCTACGCACACGGCCGCAAACGCACGCCACCGTGCTGGATGCACCACATACCCCTGGATACTGCTCCTACGGTGCGCTCACACATGGTTAGCGCTGGCACTCCCTCGGCCCTGTACTCGCCCAGGCCCTTACTACATTCAACACACAGCAGCTAGAGGGGGGAGGAGTGGGTCACACTATACAAGCCGAGGGGGAAGGGAGGAGAAATAATGCGTCCCTGGCTGGAAGAAAAACACACAACTTCGGGTTAAAACAAAAGGCACAAAAAGACCGAATGCCAGGCATTTGCTGCCGGCAAAAGGCCACAAACAGAGATATTGCTTTGTGGTCGCATACCCGGCAGTTGCTACCGGCCCTGCTGAAACATACAAATGAGGCCGGCCAAACATATCACTATGTGGCGATGACATAATTTAGTAAGAAGGGAGAGGCGCCGCCTGTGAACCTGCGTGTGTGTGCACGGCGAATGCGCCTGGTGGTACGTGTGCCTGCTTGTTGAGAATGTGTGTCCTGTGTGTGCGCCGCAAAGCTACGGCAGTTCCAACTCGTGTTCCAATTCATGTGTGTGTTCTGTGTCTTAACTGTGTGCCCTTCATTAGGGTTGTCATGTGTATGTGTCGTCAATGGTGCATGTGTCTGTGAAAGGGCCAAGTATTGCAGAAATTATCCAAACGGCCCTAAATCTGCTCACCAGTAAATGCACCGGGTACAAAGCCATAAATGGAAGCCAAAATGAATCCTCAATGATGAAACAGCCTCACAGGGACGCCAAAGCATTCTCAAACATCCAAACGGAAATTGGACTTCGACAGCACCGCCCGGAGCCAGGAGGAATTCTCCTGCCGAGCCGCCTGACCAAAACTAATGGTAGCAGGGGGCACCAGAGCCTGAATCGCCGCCTCCGGATCGGCACGCAAAGGAGGAGGTGGTCGTCCAGTAGGCAACCGCTTCATATTTAAAACATCCAGGTCGTGCCCCGCAGCTTCGCCCATCACAGCGCTCGGAAGACGAGAACCAGAGCTACGACGCCCCTGACCAGCATCGGTTGCCCAGGCCTTGTGTGCTCGTGCTTGTACGCGGCTGGTAACTGTCACAAAGCCCTGCTCCAATTGAGACGAGTCCCCTACAGGGGGGGGGGGGGAATGGGAAAATTTTTGCCCGGAAAAATTCCGCCGGGGAAAAATTCCGCCACAATCGTTAAAAGTGATGGGAAAAATTGCGCCACCCTTTTCCATGGTGAAGGGCAAGGCCTAAGGTCGGCTCTCCTTATTGAGGGGGACACCACTTGAGGAAAAGCTGTGATGAGGGTCTAGTTTGCTCAGGTTGTGTGTGTGCTGCGCTTGCTTGGCCTTGACAGCTTGTGCAGCCCTCTCCAGGTCTCGCTGAACATCAGCTGACCGCACCAAAGAGGAGTTCACCAAAAAACGTTGCATTGCAGGCTGTCAAGGCAGAGGTACAGGTGCAGGGTTCGGTCTGGAAAAAGATGTGCAACAGAATGTGGACGTCTTCATCCAGGTACTGGGCTGCAGCTGCCACTGCCGAACAGCGACCTACAGAGAACACAGTGTCGGTTGACACTGCGCTCACTATTAACTGGCAACTACATGTGGTAGGCAGCCTGAAGTGCCCTGAAGGATAGAACCCTGACCATCCATCCACGTGACGTATCTAATTCTGCACCCCCCTCCCCCGATCATACCCCCCCCCCCAGCACAGGGTACAAATTTTGAACTTGATGTCCAAAAAAAAGTATGGGAAAAATTCCGCCACAATCGTGAAAAGTGATGGGAAAAATTGCGCCAGAATTGGCCGTACGAAATTTTTCCAGACAGTTTTCTTCCCATACTAAGTTTCCCCCCCCCCCCGTAGCGGGTCGGGCCGCTTTAGTCTCCGTCGCTGCCCCTTGGCTGGCTGCGTGTGTTTGGGTTGCGGGCTCAGCGACGATGGCTTCGTTGTCCGTGTTGCTTTGACTGATGACATCTGCGGACAGTGGGACACTGACACAGCGACACAGTGACATAGTGACCGTGTGATACATTTATGCATGAGCCAAAGGGGGCAGTGACAGCTTGATGCATTTATCAATAAGTGACGGGGGGGGGGGGGGCTGGCACACTATCATACCTTGAGACGTGTGTCTGGGTTGCGGCCGCTGGTGAGCGGTAGGCAGGGTCCACCTGTCCACCCACAAGGGTAGCGGTTTCCGTGTCGGCCGCTAGCTACGTAAATGACCCGTACTGCTTTACCAGCCGGTAAACCATATGGAACAGGCCAAAGATAGCCTGGCGCACCGGTAGGGGCAAACCACCAATCACCGTAGCGGAAGCACCACCGCTTTCCCACAGGGCCATAGCCACCGCATGCACACCCGAATTTCCGTGGGCCACCACGGCACGCTTACGCATCCAAGGCGTACCATCTAGCCAAACCTTCTGTAGCCCCATTTGGGGATAGGCTCTACAAGCGAGGCGCGACATGACGCCGTTTTCGAAATGCAGCCAGGGGCGGCCCACCTTCCATTGGGGATTGAACCGGCGCCTGACCTGCTTTTTCGTTGGTGGCGGTGACAGTCGTGGTTTCGGAGCACACACCTTGTAGATCACCTCCACGCGATAAGGAACCTACACTGCGCATGCGACATGCACCCGGTGCTTGCATGACTTGCATGGCCGCATGGCATCCCCTGCTAGGGAGTTGCACACACGCCACACACACCGGAAGCATTTGGCCCCTTGTGTGCACAGTGCATGCACCTGCTGGCCACAACCGGGGCCGAAGAGCTTCTCCCCACAGCAGCCACATGCCGCCAACTCGGATGCCGGAGTAAAGAATGTCAACACACCACACACCACCTTGGCGTTGTCCGAAATCTGGTCCCATGTCGTCGGAGGTAGCGGTAGGTGACGGGACATCCGCATCAGGTGAGGTCGAACGGAACTGCTAGCCATTGCGTGTCTTGGCGTTCTTGGCCGCACGGGAGACTTGGGTGGCGAACAACTCAATACCCTATTTTTCATCAAAAATGCCGGTTCAGAATGTGCCAGGTGCCGCAAGAGCAAAGTTCGGCGATTAAGCACAGCTTTTGGCATTGCCATGGTGAACATGCGGGCTTCAGCTCATGACTGGGCCCCCATGGTTTCCCGTTCATGTTGGTGTCGTCATGTCAGGGAGATTTCCCACTCGTTTGGATCCCAATGCGCTTTCTGTCGTTTTGGTAGTGGCTGCAGCGGGACTTCCCACAAGGTGGGGTCCCGCTGCTCCCGTTTTGGTTTCCGTGCGAAGTACATGGTTTGTCGCGCCTGTCTGGATGCGTCCTGTTAGGGCGTTGCCTTAAGTTGGTCCCTGGGCGGAGGGGATGGTTAGTTTTGACACGGTGCACACCGCGACTGCACAGACTATAAGTGGCATGTTGTAACAGCAGGTGGGGGGGGGGGGGGCTGCCGCCACAGCGGGGGCAGGATAAAGTCAGCGAGGTCGCTGCGACGTCTGCTATGGTTTGGATGGGGGGGGGGGGTCAGGCACGCAGTGAACAGGACAGCGCCTACATAGATTGCATGTGCGTGTATGGCCGGGCACAAGAACTCCGGCTTGCTCACCTCGTATCCGGCTCCTTAATGGCCGTGGCCATGGAAAGGAAACCGGATATGCGCGACAACGGGTCTGCCGGGTTCTGGGCTTTGTGCACCCTGAAAAGAACCAGCTTGATGCCGCTCCAAAGGCGGAGCCAGCATAATCTGCGGAGCAGCCTGTTTTGCACAAGACAGTCAGTGGTGGCTCGCTAACGAAGCGCCTGATATCTGGCTGTGTCAGCGTCCACCCCTATACAAGCAGTGCCATGACCTTCATAAGCTGCAATTTTGGCGGCGGGGTAGAGGCCGTAGAGTTCGGCCTGGGCCAGCGTGGTGACCCATGAGGGGCAACGCCACGAGCGATAGCATCCCTTAGGGCCTACTACACCTATGGTGTGCCCAGTGCAGGGGGTAGTAGGGGGGGGGGGGGCGCATCAACGAAGAAGATGTGCCCGTTTTGCGCACGCGTGGCCGCATATGACTCGGGAACCAAGGAGAAAACGAGCGCGGTGGTTGTGGGTCTGACGAGGCCCCTTGTGAATTGACCCTCCCCGGTGTATGCCGCCTTGTAGGCGCCGGACAAGAAACAGGTCACAAGCTGCTAGAAGCTGTCATAAGCTGTCATAAGCTGTCATACGCTGTCATAAGCCGTTAGAAGCTGTCATAAGCTATCATAAGCTGTCATAAGTTGTCATAAGCTGTCATAAGGTGTCATAAGCTGTCATAAGTTGTCATAAGTTGTCATAAGCTGTCATAAGCTATCATAAGCTGTTAGAAGCTGTCATAAGCCGTCATAAGCTGTCATAAGCTGTCATAAGCTGTCACAAGCTGTCATAAGCTGTCATAAGCCGTCATAAGCCGTCATAAGCTTTCATAAGCTGTCAGAAGCTGTCATAAGCTGTCATAAGCTGTCATAAGTTGTCATAAGTTGTCATAAGCTGTCATAAGCTGTCATAAGCTGTTAGAAGCTGTCATAAGCTGTCATAAGCTGTCATAAGCTGTCATAAGCTGTCATAAGCTGTCATAAGCTGTCATAAGCTGTCACAAGTTGTCAGAAATTGTCATAAGTTGTCATAAGGTGTTAGAAGCTGTCATAAGGTGTTATAAGCTGTCATAAGGTGCCAGAAGCTGTCAGAAGCTGTCAGAAGCTATCATAAGCTGTCATAGGCTACCATAACTTGTCATAAGTTGTCATAAGGTGTCATAAGGTGTCATAAGCTGTCATAAGTTGTCATAAGTTGTCATAAGCTGTCATAAGCTATCATAAGCTGTTAGAAGCTGTCATAAGCCGTCATAAGCCTTCATAAGCTGTCATAAGCTGTCACAAGCTGTCATAAGCTGTCATAAGCCGTCATAAGCTGTCATAAGCTGTCAGAAGCTGTCATAAGCTGTCATAAGCTGTCATAAGTTGTCATAAGTTGTCATAAGCTGTCATAAGCTGTCATAAGCTGTTAGAAGCTCTCATAAGCTGTCATAAGCTGTCAGAAGCTGTCATAAGTTGTCATAAGCTGTAATAAGCTATCATAAGCTGTCACAAGTTGTCAGAAATTGTCATAAGTTGTCATAAGGTGTTAGAAGCTGTCATAAGGTGTTATAAGCTGTCATAAGGTGCCAGAAGCTGTCAGAAGCTGTCAGAAGCTATCATAAGTTGTCATAGGCTACCAGAACTTGTCATAAGTTGTCATAAGCTGTCATAAGCTGTCACAAGCTGTCATAAGCTGTCATAAGCGGTCATAAGCTGTCATAAGCTGTCATAAGCTGTCATAAACTGTCATAAGCTGTCATAAGCTGTCATAAGCTGTCATAATCTGTCATAAGCTATCACAAGGTGTCATAAGCTGTCATAAGGTGTCATAAGCTGTCTTAAGTTTTCATAAGCCGTCATAAGCTGTCATAAAGTGTCACAAGATGTCATAAGCTGCTAGAAGGTGTCATAAGCTGTCATAAGGTGTCATAAGCTGTCATAAGCTGTCATAAGCTGTCATAAGCTGTCATAAGCTGTCATAAGCTGTCACAAGGTGTCATAAGCTGTCATAAGGTGTCATAAGTTGTCTTAAGTTTTCATACGCTGTCATAAGCTGTCATAAGCTGTCACAAGTTGTCACAAGCTTCTAGAAGCTGTCATAAGCTGTCATAAGCTATCATACGCTGTCATTAGCTGTTAGAAGCTGTCATAAGCTGTCATAAGCTGTCATAAGTTGTCATAAGCTGTCATAAGGTGTCATAAGCTGTCATAAGTTGTCATAAGTTGTCAGAAGCTGTCATAAGCTATCATGAGGTGTTAGAAGCTGTCATAAGCTGTCACAAGCTGTCATAAGCTGTCATAAGCCGTCATAAGCTGTCATAAGCTGTCACAAGCTGTCATAAGCTGTCATAAGCTGTCCTAAGTTGTCATAAGTTGTCATAAGTTGTCATAAGTTGTCATAAGCTGTCATAAGCTGTCATATGCTGTCACAAGTTGTCACAAGCTTCTAGAAGCTGTCATAAGCTGTCATAAACTGTCATAAGGTGTCATAAGCTGTTAGAAGCTGTCATAAGCTGTTAGAAGCTGTCATAAGCTGTCATAAGCTGTCATAAGCTGTCATAAGCTGTCATAAGCTGTCAGAAGCTGTCATAAGCTGTCATAAACTGTCATAAGCTGTCATAAGCTGTCATAAGCTGTCATAAGCTGTCATAAGCTGTCATAAGCTGTCATAAGCTGTCATAAGGTTTCATAAGCTGTCATAAGCTGTCATAAGCTGTCAGAAGTTGTCATAAGGTGTTAGAAGCTGTTATAAGGTGTCATAAGCTGTCATAAGGTGCCAGAAGTTGTCATAAGCTGTCATAAGCTGTCATAAGCTGTCATATGCTATCATAAGCTGTCATAAGCTGTTATAAGCTGTCAGAAGCTGTCAGAAGCTGTCACAAGGTGTCATAAGCTGTTATAAGGTGCCAGAAGCTGTCAGAACCTGTCATAGGCTGTCATAACCTGTCATAAGCCGTCATAAGCGGTCATAAGCTGTCAGAAGCTGTCAGAAGCTGTCATAAGGTGTCATAAGCCGCGAGAAGCTGTCCTAAGCTGCTATAAGCTGTCACAAGCTGCCATAAGCTGTCCTAAGCTGTCATAAGCTGTCATAAGCTGTCAAAAGCTGTCATAAGCTGTCATAAGCTGTCATAAGCCGTCATAAGCTGTCATAAGTTGTCATAAGCTGTCATAAGCTGTCATAAGCTGTCATAAGCTGTCATAAACTGCCATAAGGTGTCATAAGCTGTTAGAAGCTGTCATAAGCTGTCATAAGCTGTCAGAAGCGGTCATAAGCTGTCATAAGCTGTGATAAGCTGTCAGAAGCTGTCATAAGCTGTCATAAGTTGTCATAAGTTGTCATAAGCTGTCATAAGCTGTCACAAGCGGTTGGAAGCTGTCATAAGCTGTATAAGGTGTCAAAAGCTGTCATAAGGTGTCATAAGCTGTCATAAGGTGCCAGAAGCTGTCAGAAGCTGTTAGAAGCTATCATAAGTTGTCATAAGCTACCATAACTTGTCGTAAGTTGTCATAAGCTGTCATAAGCTGTCATATGCTGTCATAAGCTGTCATAAGCGGTCATAAGCTGTCATAAGTTATCATAGGCTTTCATAAGCTGTCATAAGCTGTCAACGGGGACACTTTGCACTGCCAAAAAGCCCCTCATATACGGCGATGGGGACACTTTGCACTGCCAAAAAGCCCCTTATATACGGCGATGGGGACACTTTGCACTGCCATAAAGCCCCTCATATATGGCGATTGGGACGGTTTGCACTGCCAAAAAGCCCCTCATATATGGCGATGGGGGCACTTTGCACTACCCAAAATCCCCCTCATATACGGCGATGGGGACACTTTGCACTGCCAAAAAGCCCCTCATATACGGCGATGGGGACACTTTGCACTGCCAAAAGGCCCCTCATATATGGCGATGGGGACACCTTGCAGTGCCAAAAGGCCCCTCATATATGGCGATGGGGACACTTTGCACTGCCAAAAGACCCCTCATATACGGCGATGGGGACACTTTGCACTGCCAAAAAGCCCCTCATATACGGCGATGGGGACACTTTGCACTGCCAAAAAGCCCCTCATATACGGCGATGGGGACACTTTGCACAGCCAAAAAGCCCCTCATATACGGCGATGGGGACACTTTGCACAGCCAAAAAGCCCCTCATATACGGCGATGGGGACACTTTGCACTGCCATAAAGCCCCTCATATATGGCGATGGGGACACTTTGCACTGCCAAAAGGCCCCTCATATATGACGATGGGGACACTTTGCATTGCCAAAAAGCCCCTCATATATGGCGATGGGGACACTTTGCACAGCCAAAAAGCCCCTCATATACGGCGATGGGGACACTTTGCACTGCCAAAAGGCCCCTCATATACGGCGATGGGGACACTTTGCACTGCCAAAAAGCCCCTCATATACGGCGATGGGGACACTTTGCACAGCCAAAAAGCCCCTCATATACGGCGATGGGGACACTTTGCACAGCCAAAAAGCCCCTCATATACGGCGATGGGGACACTTTGCACTGCCATAAAGCCCCTCATATATGGCGATGGGGACACTTTGCACTGCCAAAAGGCCCCTCATATATGACGATGGGGACACTTTGCATTGCCAAAAAGCCCCTCATATATGGCGATGGGGACACTTTGCACTGCCAAAAAGCCCCTCATATACGGCTATGGGGACACTTTGCACTGCCAAAAGGCCCCTCATATATGGCGATGGGGACACTTTGTATTGCCAAAAAGCCCCTCATATACGGCGATGGGGACACTTTGCACTTCCAAAAAGCCCCTCATATACGGCGATGGGGACACTTTGCACAGCCAAAAAGCCCCTCATATGTGGCGATGGGGACACTTTGCACAGCCAAAAAGCCCCTCATATATGAGGATGGGGACACTGTGTTCTGCCAAAAAGCCCCTCATATACGGCGATGGGGACACTTTGCACAGCCAAAAAGCCCCTCATATATGGCGATGGGGACACTTTGCACTGCAAAAAAGCCCCTCATATATGGCGATGGGGACACTTTGCACAGCCAAAAAGCCCCTCATATATGAGGATGGGGACACTTTGCACTACCCAAAATCCCCCTCATATACGGCGATGGGGACACTTTGCACTGCCAAAAAGCCCCTCATATACGGCGATGGGGGCACTTTGCACTGCCAAAGCGCCCCTCATATACGGCGATGGGGACACTTTGCACAGCCAAAAAGCCCCTCATATATGGCGATGGGGACACTTTGCACTGCAAAAAAGCCCCTCATATATGGCGATGGGGACACTTTGCACAGCCAAAAAGCCCCTCATATATGGCGATGGGGACACTTTGCACAGCCAAAAAGCCCCTCATATACGGCGATGGGGACACTTTGCACTGCCAAAAAGCCCCTCATATACGGCGATGGGGGCACTTTGCACTGCCAAAGCGCCCCTCATATACGGCGATGGGGACACTTTGCACAGCCAAAAAGCCCCTCATATATGGCGATGGGGACACTTTGCACTGCAAAAAAGCCCCTCATATACGGCGATGGGGACACTTTGCACTGCAAAAAAGCCCCTCATATACGGCGATGGGGACACTTTGCACTGCAAAAAAGCCCCTCATATACGGCGATGGGGGCACTTTGCACTGCCAAAACGCCCCTCATATACGGCGATGGGGACACTTTGCATTGCCAAAAAGCCCCTCATATATGACGATGGGGACACTTTGCACTGCCAAAAAGCCCCTCATATACGGCGATGGGGACACTTTGCACTGCCAAAAAGCCCCTCATATACGGGGATGGGGACACTTTGCACTGCCAAAAAGCCCCTCATATATGGCGATGGGGACACTTTGCACAGCCAAAAAGCCCCTCATATATGAGGATGGGGACACTTTGCACTGCCCAAAAGCCCCTCATATACGGCGATGGGGACACTTTGCACTGCCAAAAGACCCCTCATATACGGCGATGGGGACACTTTGCACTGCCAAAAAGCCCCTCATATACGGCGATGGGGACACTTTGCACTGCCAAAAAGCCCCTCATATACGGCGATGGGGACACTTTGCACAGCCAAAAAGCCCCTCATATACGGCGATGGGGACACTTTGCACAGCCAAAAAGCCCCTCATATACGGCGATGGGGACACTTTGCACTGCCATAAAGCCCCTCATATATGGCGATGGGGACACTTTGCACTGCCAAAAGGCCCCTCATATATGACTATGGGGACACTTTGCATTGCCAAAAAGCCCCTCATATATGGCGATGGGGACACTTTGCACAGCCAAAAAGCCCCTCATATACGGCGATGGGGACACTTTGCACTGCCAAAAGGCCCCTCATATACGGCGATGGGGACACTTTGCACTGCCAAAAAGCCCCTCATATACGGCGATGGGGACACTTTGCACAGCCAAAAAGCCCCTCATATACGGCGATGGGGACACTTTGCACAGCCAAAAAGCCCCTCATATACGGCGATGGGGACACTTTGCACTGCCATAAAGCCCCTCATATATGGCGATGGGGACACTTTGCACTGCCAAAAGGCCCCTCATATATGACGATGGGGACACTTTGCATTGCCAAAAAGCCCCTCATATATGGCGATGGGGACACTTTGCACTGCCAAAAAGCCCCTCATATACGGCTATGGGGACACTTTGCACTGCCAAAAGGCCCCTCATATATGGCGATGGGGACACTTTGTATTGCCAAAAAGCCCCTCATATACGGCGATGGGGACACTTTGCACTTCCAAAAAGCCCCTCATATACGGCGATGGGGACACTTTGCACAGCCAAAAAGCCCCTCATATGTGGCGATGGGGACACTTTGCACAGCCAAAAAGCCCCTCATATATGAGGATGGGGACACTGTGTTCTGCCAAAAAGCCCCTCATATACGGCGATGGGGACACTTTGCACAGCCAAAAAGCCCCTCATATATGGCGATGGGGACACTTTGCACTGCAAAAAAGCCCCTCATATATGGCGATGGGGACACTTTGCACAGCCAAAAAGCCCCTCATATATGAGGATGGGGACACTTTGCACTACCCAAAATCCCCCTCATATACGGCGATGGGGACACTTTGCACTGCCAAAAAGCCCCTCATATACGGCGATGGGGGCACTTTGCACTGCCAAAGCGCCCCTCATATACGGCGATGGGGACACTTTGCACAGCCAAAAAGCCCCTCATATATGGCGATGGGGACACTTTGCACTGCAAAAAAGCCCCTCATATATGGCGATGGGGACACTTTGCACAGCCAAAAAGCCCCTCATATATGGCGATGGGGACACTTTGCACAGCCAAAAAGCCCCTCATATACGGCGATGGGGACACTTTGCACTGCCAAAAAGCCCCTCATATACGGCGATGGGGGCACTTTGCACTGCCAAAGCGCCCCTCATATACGGCGATGGGGACACTTTGCACAGCCAAAAAGCCCCTCATATATGGCGATGGGGACACTTTGCACTGCAAAAAAGCCCCTCATATACGGCGATGGGGACACTTTGCACTGCAAAAAAGCCCCTCATATACGGCGATGGGGACACTTTGCACTGCAAAAAAGCCCCTCATATACGGCGATGGGGGCACTTTGCACTGCCAAAACGCCCCTCATATACGGCGATGGGGACACTTTGCATTGCCAAAAAGCCCCTCATATATGACGATGGGGACACTTTGCACTGCCAAAAAGCCCCTCATATACGGCGATGGGGACACTTTGCACTGCCAAAAAGCCCCTCATATACGGGGATGGGGACACTTTGCACTGCCAAAAAGCCCCTCATATATGGCGATGGGGACACTTTGCACAGCCAAAAAGCCCCTCATATATGAGGATGGGGACACTTTGCACTGCCCAAAAGCCCCTCATATACGGCGATGGGGACACTTTAGACTGCCAAAAAGCCCCTCATATATGGCGATGGGGACACTTTGCACTGCCAAAAAGCCCCTCATATACGGCGATGGGGACACTTTGCATTGCCAAAAGGCCCCTCATATACGGCGATGGGGACACTTTGCATTGCCAAAAAGCCCCTCATATATGGCGATGGGGACACTTTGCACAGCCAAAAAGGCCCTCATATATGAGGATGGGGACACTTTGCACTGCCAAAAAGCCCAGCATATACGGCGATGGGGACACTTTGCACTGCCAAAGCGCCCCTCATATACGGCGATGGGGACACTTTGCACTGCCAAAAAGCCCCTCATATACGGCGATGGGGACACTTTGCACAGCCAAAAAGCCCCTCATATATGGCGACGGGGACACTTTGCATTGCCAAAAGACCCCTCATATACGGCGATGGGGACACTTTGCATTGCCAAAAAGCCCCTCATACATGGCGATGGGGACACTTTGCACTGCCAAAGAGCCCCTCATATATGGCGATGGGGACACTTTGCATTGCCAAAAAGCCCCTCATATACGGCGATGGGGACACTTTGCATTGCCAAAAGACCCCTCATATACGGCGATGGGGACACTTTGCACTGCCAAAAAGCCCCTCATATATGGCAATGGGGACACTTTGCATTGCCAAAAGACCCCTCATATACGGCGATGGGGACACTTTGCACTGCCAAAAAGCCCCTCATATATGGCGATGGGGACACTTTGCATTGCCAAAAAGCCCCTCATATACGGCGATGGGGACACTTTGCACTGCCAAAAAGCCCCTCATATACGGCGATGGGGACACTTTGCACTGCCAAAAAGCCCCTTATATACGGCGATGGGGACACTTTGCATTGCCAAAAAGCCCCTCATATATGGCGATGGGACGCTTAGCATTGCCAAAAAGCCCCTCATATACGGCGATGGGGACACTTTGCATTGCCAAAAAGCCCCTCATATATGGCGATGGGGACACTTTGCATTGCCAAAAGACCCCTCATATACGGCGATGGGGACACTTTGCACTGCTAAAAAGCCCCTCATATTCGGCGATGGGGACACTTTGCACTGCCAAAAAGCCCCTCATATACGGCGATGGGGACACTTTGCATTGCCAAAAAGCCCCTCATATACGGCGATGGGGACACTTTGCACTGCCAAAAAGCCCCTCATATATGGCGATGGGGACACTTTGCACTGCCAAAAAGCCCCTCATGTACGGCGATGGGGACACTTTGCATTGCCAAAAAGCCCCTCATAAATGGCGATGGGGACACTTTGCACTGCCAAAAAGCCCCTCATATACGGCGATGGGGACACTTTGCATTGCCAAAAAGCCCCTCATAAATGGCGATGGGGACACTTTGCACTGCCAAAAGACCCCTTATATACGGCGATGGGGACACTTTGCACTGCCAAAAAGCCCCTCATATATGGCGATGGGGACACTTTGCATTGCCAAAAAGCCCCTCATATACGGCGATGGGGACACTTTGCACTGCCAAAAAGCCCCTCATATACGGCGATGGGGACACTTTGCACTGCCAAAAAGCCCCTCATATACGGCGATGGGGACACTTTGCACTGCCAAAAAGCCCCTTATATACGGCGATGGGGACACTTTGCATTGCCAAAAAGCCCCTCATATATGGCGATGGGGACACTTTGCATTGCCAAAAAGCCCCTCATATATGGCGATGGGGACACTTTGCACAGCCAAAAAGCCCCTCATATACGGCGATGGGGACACTTTGCACTGCCAAAAAGCCCCTCATATACGGCGATGGGGACACTTTGCATTGCCAAAAGACCCCTCATATACGGCGATGGGGACACTTTGCACTGCCAAAAAGCCCCTCATATACGGCGATGGGGACACTTTGCACTGCCAAAAAGCCCCTCATATACGGCGATGGGGACACTTTGCATTGCCAAAAAGCCCCTCATATACGGCGATGGGGACACTTTGCATTGCCAAAAAGCCCCTCATATATGGCGATGGGGACACTTTGCACTGCCAAAAAGCCCCTCATATACGGCGATGGGGACACTTTGCATTGCCAAAAAGCCCCTCATAAATGGCGATGGGGACACTTTGCACTGCCAAAAAGCCCCTCATATACGGCGATGGGGACACTTTGCACTGCCAAAAAGCCCCTCATAAATGGCGATGGGGACACTTTGCACTGCCAAAAGACCCCTCATATATGGCGATGGGGACACTTTGCACTGCCAAAAAGCCCCTCATATACGGCGATAGGGACAGTTTGCACTGCCAAAAAGCCCCTCATATACGGCGATGGGGACACTTTGCACTGCCAAAAAGCCCCTCATATATGGCGATGGGGACACTTTGCACTGCCAAAAAGCCCCTCATATACGGCGATGGGGACACTTTGCATTGCCAAAACGCCCCTCATATACGGCGATAGGGACACTTTGCACTGCCAAAAAGCCCCTCATATACGGCGATGGGGACACTTTGCACCGCCAAAAAGGCCCTCATAAATGGCGATGGGGACACTTTGCATTGCCAAAAAGCCCCTCATATATGGCGATGGGGACACTTTGCACTGCCAAAAAGCCCCTCATATATGGCGATGGGGACACTTTGCACTGCCAAAAAGCCCCTCATATACGGCGATGGGGACACTTTGCACTGCCAAAAAGCCCCTCATATATGCCGATGGGGACACTTTGCACTGCCAAAAGGCCCCTCATATACGGCGATGGGGACACTGTGTTCTGCCAAAAAGCCCCTCATATATGGCGATGGGGGGGACCTTCCCGGTTCTTGTGGCGGTGGTTAAGGACCAGGGGCCTTTGGGGGGGAACTTGACTTGTTGGGCGGCGGAGATGGAGGGCAGTGAGGTGGCGAATCTGAACTTGTGATGGCACAGGAGATGGACTCCATCCTGCATTGCCGATTCTGTTTTTTGGTTGATGATGCCAGACTGAGTTCAGGCCATCCGGCCTACGGTATGTGTGGGCACTCAGACCCAGAAAATATGTACAGCATGAATTGGGAAACTTACAGCTTCATGCGGATGAGGCATGTCCCCGTGCTGGGGACGCTGTGGGGTGGGCAAATCGTAGCTACTGTACACGTTATGCAGCGTTGTTGGCTGGACTCCATCTTGCATTGTCGATTCACCACTCTCAACCCATCTTGGTAGTATTCACACATTTTTTACCCATTTCCACCACATCTACTCTTTTTCTCAGTTAATTGACATGGTGATGCACTTTCAAGGTGCCTGCTACATGACATCATACGTCCCTCCTCATTTCTTCGGCCCACTTTCTCCGTGGATCTCAGTTTTGGGGATAGGGTGTTCTACACCTGCTCCAATGGCTTGCGACCTGCTGCCACGGTGGTCGGGACAGCTAAAGACAAACTCCTCCACTTGGAGCAAAAAGGTAGAAATGGGTGAAACACGTTGAACATCCAAAAATGCCAGATCCCCAATGCATCAAAACCTACTACCAAACAACAGTGATGCCCAAAGTACCACAAAGTATGGGTTTCTACTGCGGCCACGAGCCCAAATAGTTGCACTGCGCGCGCACTGCGCTTAAGGCGCCCCCATAGAGAGCGCATAGAGGGTACATAGTGGGCGCATGGTGGGCGCATAGAGGGCGCGTAGAGGGCGCATAAGAGCGCATAGTGGGCGCATAGTGTGCGCATAGATGGTGCATGGTGGGCGTACAATGAACCATAACACTCTGTACCTATCATCATACGAATTACAAATATACTCTCTCTCTCCCCTCTCTCTCCTCGGCCCTAGTGTGTTGCATTCGGGCCCCCACTCCTCAAAGGCACTGGAATAGCCCTACCTATCAGTCGCCCCAAAAACCTCCTTGGGTCATTTCCTACGTTGTGGCTCCACAAGCTAATCCCCTTCTACCTTTCTTAGCACCCCACCATGTCCCGCATTCAAGTGATTAGTTTGGGGGCATTATTAGTCCACACATGCTTCCATACCAGTGTGCATAGTGTCGCTTCATCCCACATCGTGTTTTTTCTCGCTTCCCTTGTGCCTCCACCCGCAACACACTACATAACCTCTAGTGAGTTTGTCGTGTCGCCAACTCTCCTCTGCCTTCTAAATTTATTCCAACCTAGGCCCGCAATGCAATATCTCTTGTAACCACGGCTAGTAGGCCCGGTAGGCCCTCAAGGCTGTCCCATCATAAGTTGCGGTGCCCTATCGAAACTGCACACTAGCGTGATGCTTCTCGTCTCATCTAATGGCAGGTCGTGTCCTGCCCCTTGTTGTAAACAACGGTGCTGCAAGGTTGGGGCCCGGGGCTGGTCGGTGTTTAGCATCATGAAGCGTCCGATGCAACAAACTCCTGGACCCAAGCACAGAACGTGGACTCGGCCCAACTGCAAAGCCCAAGGGGTCAAGGGAAGCGAGTGAAGTCCACCTCCCACAAACTTGCAACGGCCGTGGCAAGCAGCCTTAGTTGCGGGGTTGTGCCATCTTCCACGGGGGCAAAGACGGCAGGGTCACGTGGGCCCCAGGGGGAGCCCTTGCACTGCACGCGCACTGGGCACTACTTTTACACTAGGTTCCCCCCGAAGAGACCCCAAGCCCACCCCTTCCAAGGGCCCCTAAATTTAGGTCACCCGAACTACCGCAGCTGAAGACAAATGCAAGCTACCTTCCCTCCACATAAGATATCAGGCAAAATGCGGAAAGCCATGAACAGCGATGGTCGCAACCCCAAATGCCCACTCTCCACACTTCTGTCTGTCCCATTGTCAACTAAGTACAAAATCAGAATGAGCAACTTGTGTGCACAACATGACACGGTTGCTGAATTAAAGCACCGTGACATTGTCACATGAATGCGTGTCAATGCAATCCATACAATATTGCAACTAACACTTGTCACATATGGACATCTTTTAAGGGTCAAACTTGGTGCAACAAAGGGCACATACATCCCCATCGTCACCCACAACATCCACATTATCATTGTCCTCCTGTGTAGGTGCGGCCCATGCATGTGCCGGTACATGTTCCCATGGACCATATGGAGGGTACCGTACTTATCTTCGAATCAAAAATTGCCTCAAATGCAAGAGTACACGCTCTGTACCGGATCCCCTCCATATGTTCCTTACAATGCCCCAATGCCACATACGTGCTAACAAGTGCTCAATTTGTGCCCTATAGAAACCATGCACATCGTTGAATTCCTTTTGGCGCTCCGTCAAAGTCTTTCGACCGATAAATGGCCATACCACATGGAGGCGCCCCTTGTATGCACCATCCATGGAGCCAATCTCATAATTCACAAATATGTCCCTTTACCCTTTTAGGCCCCTCGCGATCCCAAATGAGAACATCCGCCGATGTCCCCGGGGCCAACAGACAAATCCAAACAATGTTGCCAAGACTATCAATGGCAACCGTTACTTTATTTACACATCCGGCATATTTTGGATTGAAGAGGACATCACAAAGGATGCCTCCTATACAAGCGATGGGCATGCTGTCCACATAATGTGTGATAAAATAAGGAAAGTGTGGGACATTCTTCCACTTAGACAATGTTTCCACCCATCGAATTTCGGCGACAACACCATTCAAGTAAGAACGAACACGATGCACACTTCCCCACCAAGCATCCTTAGAGCACCCCTTTGCTCTAGAGAGGAGATGAGCACACCCATAAGGAGGAGTGTGCTTCAAGAAGAAAAAGAAGCGGAACAAATGCTCACGCGGAAGTATGTCCTCGTGTCCTTGCTTCAGCCAAAACTCCTCAGCATAGTAGGCATCAAGACCCATTTAACCAATTTCTTATGTATATGGAGCAACATCTCAAGAATCTTATCTTCCGTCTGTTTGTTCATCTTTGCCACCTCCTCCTCGGTGAATGTCCGAGGTTCATCGGGGTGCTTCCTTTTCTTATTTTTCTTGGCAGGTGGTTTGGGTTGCGAAGAAGCGGCTCTCTCCTTTCCCTTGCGATTAGAATCGGATTGGGGTTGAGATTGAAGCCACAGGGGGTTGAGAGGATGGAGAGGGTTGAAGGACACTTGAGCTAGATGGAGCCACGTCGCATTGGCGTTGAGATTGCGAAGTCACGGGGGGTTGAAAGGATTGAGAGGGTTGAAGGACACTTGAGCTAGACGAAGCCACATCAGCCCGAGGGGCCGCAGCACGACAAAACACATCCAATGCGCGTTGCCGCTTTTCCAGAACTTGCGAGGCATGTTTTGCAAATTTTTTAGCCTCTCTCCGTCTCTTCTATAGGCGCAAGCATTCAATTTTAACTGCAACGTTGGGGCTTCACTGCCACCCTCTGGGAATAGTTGGCCATCAATCCCATCCTTTACAATCGCACTTTCCTCATCCTTTGGTAAGTGCTTACCTTTGCTAAACAGCAAGATTTGCCCAATCACCTTTGGAACACCCGTGACGGGTTGGTCCGGATACTTTGGGTGCAAAATCAGAATTGGATGCCTCACCCCTGCGTTACCGGGGGCCCAAAAGAGGGCGGAAATTCTACGTCACCCCTGCATTCTTGCGGGTCCCCAAACAAAGGGGACAAAATCAGAAAGACACTCAGGGTAACAATGGTGCCCCTAGTATCTCGAAGTATGGGTCTATAGTACGGCCAAACGCCCAAATAGTTGCACTGCGTGCGCACTGCGCTAAGTGCGCCCCCCCCCAGATTGGCGATGGGAGGGGTGTCTCCATCAGGTGGTCTGCCAAGGGGCTCATTGTCCCCACTCTGGTCAACAGGGGTGCAGTCTGCCAAGGGGCTCATTGGCCCCACTCTGGTCAACAGGGGTGCACCGGCTGGGATTGGGCCGGTTGGGGGGCCTAAGGCCCCTGTGGGGCAGCCAGGCACGGGTGGCAGGATCAGTGCATGCCCTGGCAGCGGATGCAGAAACCAACAGTTTTCTTTACCACATCAATATTTTTGGCTTTGTAATGCTGGGGTGCATTGTACACCTACAGCACCTTTCTTCTGTTTCTGGGGATTTTACCGAGTGAACAGAGGCCCACTGCAAACCACTTTGGCGTTCCCAAATGCTTGTCGATGTTCTCCAGAGGCCTTTGGATGATATCTGGTATTTCTTTCTGCCTTGCAGGGGGGTTTTGTTACTTTCTGGTGGGTTTTCGCCATTAGTTGAAATGGAGGGGGGGAACAGTGCCCATGAAAATGAATATTTTGAAACTTTGCACGGTGCGCATACAGTGCGTGCAACACCCTCTCTGTGACACTATCTCATATGGACACTGCCCTTCTTGCCACAGGCTCCCACACAAAAGGCCCAATACAGGCCTTAGAAGGAAATCACTGGACCAAATGGCAGGTGCAGGGAGGGGGTGCGACCTAAGGCAGGTGACGCAAAGGAAGGTGTAGGTGGGACCTTTGGTAGAGAGGGGGGGGGAGGGGGGGGGGGGTCAGAGCTATTGAAAGATGCAGGATTCAAAATGAACTTCACAACTTCTTCACCAATGTCAGCATTATCTGCAACGGCTGTCCCTCATCACTTTCTGGCAAAACTTTTTCATTTCATCCAACTGCCACCTAGCAACCGCCCACTGTTGTCAATCAACCGGTCAACTGGTAAACGGACTAGTCCAACAGTTCAACAGCTGGTGTTGACCGACCCAGCGCTGCGGGTCAAATATTGCTCTGTCGGACACTTTTACGTTGAAATGTAATGGAACATTTTTTGCATGGCGGCAAAAGTAGTCCGTGGTCGAGAAAAGCCGCCCAGGGCTCCAATTCGTGTTGGTCTACTGACAAAGACGATGTACCCCCGGCCCGCCCTTGTGTAAACTACGCCAAAGTCGAAAATTAATACGGTCCCTACGCCTACTGTAGCTTGGACACGGGCGTAGCTTGCGCATGACACATGCAACTACCGACACACACGTAAGTCAGCGCATAGTATGATTGCATCTCAACCTCCATCCATGTTCCCAAAGGCATGCAAACACAAGAAAGTGTTTGAAACATGGAAATTCAGGTTCACACCCATGTTCTCACAAGCAATGAAGCATGAGAAGCCTACAAATATTCGGCTTAGAAACCCCTCTTGTGATCATACAGCAGAACAACTGCACATGCTCACCACTTGAAGATGCCTTTGGAGAACCTTTTGCTTGAGGTTTACGGGCTGGTTTGGGCTGAGGTAACTTCAAGTTCATGGGAATGCGATTGCCTTGCATGTGGTCTCTTGTAAAATACAACTTTCCATCAAAGACATGGGCCATTCCCCACACACCTCAGGCAACCTTAGCCCAAACAAATTCAGTGGGAGCATCATCGGGGTCACTAGAATCATCACTTGAAGAAGAGGACTCAGAAATGGGGTGGGTTCAAGTGGGCAAACACACACAACAAATGTGTCCATGACTCTATGTGACTGGCAAATTCGTCAAACCCATGTCATATGCGGCTGCACTACGTTTGGTACCAAATTAAAATTAGGTACCAAATTAATACGGTCCCTACGCCTACTGTAGCTTGGACAGGGGCGTAGCTTATCTGCAGAGCGGTGGAAAGTCCAGCATTACGCCCCCACCGACAGACGTATGCCCTCATCAAGTATCACGCGGCGGAGCCGCGACACACATTGTCCCATCTGTCCAGCGAGGCGCCACAGCTCCTCCTCAGATACGGCGCCGGAGGCGCCGCCACAGTTCGTCAGGATAGGCCAGGTCTCCCTCCCTACCCTCAGCAGGAACTGGGTTGAGCTGGCTTGTACCTCCAAAAATACAAACCCCCCCCATGTCGTCCACTACAATGAACCCCCAGCGGCCTGCCCGCCGGGATTCGAACCCACGACCGATGACGTGGGAGACAAGCGTGTTTCCGATATGCTATTGTCCGATGTGCTGTGCACCGGCCGCTCCAACCACCAGGCCTCTCCACCCCCCGCTGGCCTCAGCTGTTGCTGCTGCGGTTTGCACTTAGTGCAGACCTTCAAGGCTCAAATCGGCCACGTCGGCCGATCTCCGGTTGCGTGTCCGCCGCCTTCGCCACCATCGGTGACTTGGGAGCCACGCGTGTTTCTGGTATGCTCCTCCCCTATGTCCTCTCTCGTCCTGCCCTCACCCACGCCCGTTCTGCCTTCCTACCCCTCTTCCTGGGGTTGTCACTCACTTCTGTGCTGTAATCCTCACTGTCCGCCCACCCCTGTGACCCCGAGCTCGTAGACATCCCTGACGACTCCCTTTCACCAAACAGGCTCCCTGCGGTAAACGAGTGGCCGCTGTCACTGGCTTCCCCCTCCCCTGAGGACATCTCCTCGAGTCCCAACTCCTCCCACTGCCGCTCCAGGCAGCGTCGTTTCGGGGGGGACTCTTCATTGTAGGGATGCAGCAGCCTCCCCTGTTCCGCAAGCCGATCTGCCTGTTCATTCCCCTCTACCCCTAGGTGGGACGGCACCCACCGCACCTGGAGCCGGTCCCCTGCGAGCTCCCGCTCTGCCGGTACCGCAATCCACAGGTCCTTATGCTCCACGTCCTTTCCTGACACCCTCCACTGGTGGCGTTGCCACTTGCTGGACCACTGTGTGATCCCCTTGTACACATACTCTGAGTCCAGCACCACTACCATGCGCTCTTCCCACCGCCGACCACGTACCGCACAAAGAACCCCCCTGAGTTCTGCCCTGCTCACACTTTGTTTCTCCCCCAGAGGGACGAACTCTGAGGCATTACGCAGGGCACTTGGCCCGTACCATGCCCCGAACCCTGCTTGTGCCCAGCCCCGTACCACTTTCGCTGAACCGTCTGTGTAGACCACTGTCCACCCCTCCCCAGCCATCGTCTCCAGCTCTGCCACCATCTTTTCTTTGTACGCCCCCCACTTCCCCTCTTTCGCCTGCAGCTTATCCACTTGTGGCCTCCCGCCAACTGTTGTTGGCTGTTGGGGCAGCCCCTGAAAAATCCCCGGCATTGCCGGGTTGTCAAACCACCCATCCAAAATTCTATTGCCTTCGGCAGTGCACCTCGAAGAGAGGTTGACAGTCAGCCAATCAGTCCCTGAGCCAGCAAGCAGGCAGTCAGACAGATACAGACAGTTTGGGTTTTTTGTCAGTGGCAGATGCGGCCCCAAGCAGCAGCGAGGCCATTCGCCACAATTCAAGTAGTGGCCGAGCAGTAACGCAGCCGGCCGGCACCCGTACGGTCGGCGGTTCGAATCCCAGTCTGCCCACTCTGGCGCCGCCGCCGGCGGCGGCGCTGAAAGTCAGCAGATGAGGATTCGAACCGACGACTGCTTGTAGCCTATTAAGCAAAAACTTTTGACCCCCCCCCCCCCCCACCCACCCCCCCACCCCCCCCCCCACCCCCCCTCAAAAAAGTGATATCCAGTTTTAGGGGGTAGAGGCCTCAAAATCAAAAAATCCATTGGGGGATGCTCTTATTGGGCAAAATAATGATTTTACAAGGGGTTGGACATCCAATATCATGCCTTGGGGTATGCTACGTGAATGACCCCAAAAAAGGGGGGTATATGACGCCCGCGCCTGCGCTTGATCTAACAACCTCTCTTCGAGGTGATTTTTATAAATAAAAACAGATCTCGGCGGGGCACTGACATGTTGGACTCGGCGCGCCAGCGCCGCAGGACCCCTGCCCACCCCGCAATAAATTCGTCCAGCGTTGCCGGTTGGTGCTGGTACTTCGCCCGGCACCGGAGGTTCCACTGTGCCTTTAGCCCCGCCCATAGCAGCAATCCCTGGGTGGTGGTCAGTGAAAGCAGTGGGAAGTCCCGCAACAACCGACTGGGCTCCACCTGCACCCCCCCCGACTCCACCAGCCCAAAAGCCTTTCGTACTGTGCTCTGCATAAAGGCGCCGAACATACAATGGCGAAAAACGTGTTCGTGGTCTTCCACCCTCCCATCCAACGGACACAGCTTGCCCCCCAACCGCTGCATTCCCGTCCCAGCGGCAACTTGCGCCACAGGGCGCGGCGTATGAAATCCCGGTCCCACTTCAGCAGAAACAGTTGCCCAAACGTCTGCCACACCTCCGGTGGCTGTCGCGGCTCATGCCGCCGCTTGTGCTGCATATACAGCAGCATTTTCCGTGTTACCCAGTTGAATACCCATCTCCCCAACTCTGGACCCGCGTACTGCGGCTGAGCCCCCGGAGGCGGCGATAACAGCCGGTGTACCCCCTCAAGGTACACCCCCTGCCACGTGGGCGCAATGCTGTCATAGGGGCGTAGCTTATACAAGGGGGGGGGGGGGGGTAGTTTTCATTGGACAACATCCCGGATTCATGCTGAGCCCCGTTCAGGACCCCAAAGGTCTTCAGTGGCTCCAATGACTTCCCCCATCCCATACATCTGGTGCAATACCAATCAATACCACTTCACTGTTTCAAGGCAGACATAAGCACCGCACAATATCATCTCTCTACTGATTCAAAGCATAACAACATCCAACAGCCGTGGCAGCATGTGCAGCTAATAAATATAAAGCACCCCAAGCATACACGGAGGTGGGGAGGTGGAGTGCACAGAAGGCTAGCGGGGTACCGTGTAGTACACCCATTGTCCAGTGCCGTTGGAAAGGCCTCCAAAGGTCACGTGCAGACCCGCCACTTAGCCCCAGCTGCGCCTGCCTTCACAAGGCCTTCTTCGCCATCTCAGTTCATTACATCTTCAACTGGCCATTTGATTTGTCCACTGGCGCACTGCGCTTCTCCGTACCCTCCCTGACCTGGCCTGGTCGCTCCTGGGTATGTTCCGAGTTGGGCCGTGGCCTGTGATTGTGCTACATGTTGGCTTGCTCCGTCCTCACTCGGCCACACAACGTTCAACTTGGCTCACCAGGGCATGGGAGGTGTGGGGGACTGGTGGGATCAAGGGTCACTCGTGCTGGCCGCTGCCACCGGCTGTGGTACCCCCCCCCCCCCCCTGCAATTTCCCCCCTTTTGTCAGGCTGGTTCCCCCGCCCAGGGGGGGGGGTTGCACCACAGAACTGTGCCATAGGGTAGGTTGTGTTGGTCCTTAGGGTTAAAAACCCCAAGTGGGCACTGGCTTTGTTGGAGTTAGCACACACAGCCATACATGGGTGAGTTGTTTGTGGTGTGTGGATTCGCCGTGTCACATGCAGTTGGAGCGCTCTGGTGTGGCGCACCTGGAATTCTCTGTGCTGCACGTGTTGGTGGAGACTTTTTATTTTTTTTGCTCAGACTCACAAGTTCATCGTAAGTGCTCGGCCAGATGGGCCAGATCAGTAATGACAGTGTAAGTACAACATATGTTGTCCCGTGCGATACCGGGGCCGCATACCACCCGTGGTGGCGGGGCGTATATTTGAAACTCACCTGTAACCTGTCATCCGCTCATGCAGTATCAGAAACTGCCACGCCACTGGGGCAACGAAGAAAGAAAAACAGTAAATGTGAAAAAGTGTGCCATGAGAAAAAGAGAGTAGCTTGCCTGGCGTCTCTGGTGGGAGTATGTCCTTCATGTAACTCATGTACGTGGGCGTTTGATTGTCCATTGTGCTCTCTGGTCTTCAGGTCTGCTGCGTTTTCTGCCCCTGGGGATATTCATCTGCTCGACCTGACTTACATACCAGTCCCTTTTGTGCTCCCACCACCATTTGAGTGCATGTTTGATGTGGCGTTGCCAGCAGTTAGCACACACAGCCATACATGGGTGAGTTCGTTGTGGTGTGTGGATTCGCCGTGTCACATGCAGTTGGAGCGCTCTGGTGTGGCGCACCTGGAATTCTCTGTGCTGCACGTGTTGGTGGAGACTGTTGCCGATGACGCCGGTCTGTCTGGCACTGCGTCCCCATGGTAAGGCGGGGGGGGGGGGGGGGGGCTCATAGCAACAAAATTGAGTGAGGAGACGAGGTTTAGCGACGCTCTGGGTGTAAGGAAGGGGGGGAGGTCCATACAGGTTTGTTGGAAGGAGTTCATTTTAAGGAGCAATAGTCAATGGGGGCGTTGTCGCACGGTGCGCGCACGGTGCGTGCACGGTGCGCGCACGGTTCAATGTTTTTGGGATGGTTGCCCAACTTGTACCCCGTTGAATGCCCCCCATAGAAACACACCCAGGGTCCTAATTTCTGCACCTTGCAGTCCATACTGGCATACCAGGATTCTTCAATTTTTAGTCTGATGCTTGTCACAGGTTCCAGGGTCCTATTTTCTGCACCCTGCAGCCCCTATTGGCGTACCGGGAATTTTTTTTTTTGAATCTGATGCTTGTAGGTTCCAGGCTCCCAATTTCTGCACCTTACGGGAATTTCAATTTCATCCGCCACAGCATTCTGGCTCATGATCATCAATTCTAGGGGCTTCAGCTTCCACTTCAGGTAATTGGGGCTCCAGCAAAGCGTCCATCGGCGCCTCATGGTGCACAGGTTGGGGGAATCGGGGCTCTCAGCAGTCACAATTGCAAACTCCAACCGCTCCTGGGGTGCATGCTCGTACAAGACCTCTTCACCACCCAATTCGCACCGAATAGAGACGCGACGCCCACCTCTTGGAGAAGGGTCAACGACAGTGGCCGACACCCTATCCCCGTTGGAGCGGTGGTAGTACACAGGCAGTCCGGCGACAAGCCAGGGCAGCTCAAATTCAGGCATTGTGGATCTGGTGGACACAGAATACGCAAAAGGACGCACGGTGCGCGCACGGTTCAGGCAACACCCCCACTGTGCACAGACTGTGCAGGCACTTCCCCCATGTATCATGTACCACAGGACATCTGTTCTGCCCCGTCCTCTGGGGCTGGGCGACCGACCCTCGCTGTGGAGAACAGCTATGCTGTGTACCGGGGGGAGAGGGGGTCAGTCTATTCATGATTTTGCCTGTGCCCCCCGAAGGAACTCTGGGCTATGTCACGTGTGCACTGGCGGCAAACAGCACAAAAGCGCAGAAAGAAAATGGGCTCGTCAGTGGTCTATAAGACCAGAGGTACCTTTCTGTCACAGAACAAGAGACACGAAGATGCCTGTGGGTAGGCCACAGAGATGCAAAGCAGTGGGCGTGCAGCGGTACGCCAGTGGCCGACGCTAAGCTTTACCCACTGGACCTGTAAATTCGACCTAACTTCTGAGTTCATAAGATTGGAAATGGAGATGGGCCCTCCCCCCGGGGGCTTAGCCCCAACGGAATTCGTGTCGAGGGGTTTAAAAGCGGCGTTAGCGCTGATAAAATAGGAAAATCGTGGCACCAGTTGGCACAGTGCGCGTTGCAGAGTCCTGCATGTGGCATGTGCCATGAAGCATATGCCTTCGTTGACCATATAGCATGGCATTGAAGCCAACGATGAAGGTGAAAAAAGACTGTCGCCCGGGTGGAAGGTAGTTTATAAGCGATATGTTCGCACCATATAAGTGTCTGGTCTACGTCCCATGTCGTGCGGGCAACAATGCGAGGCACTGCGGAGTGCAACGCGCGCAGGACTGTGGGTCGGGAATAGCCAGTGAGTATGGCAACTTGTGCCCAGGACGTGATACTCAACAAATACGAAGCCCATGTATGCAAAAAGGGCTGTAAACCCCCCCCCCGGGCTGTACAATGAACTGTCACAGCACACGACACATACAAAAGTCCAGGCACCCCACCCCTGACCATGCAAGAGTCGGCACTGCACTCAGCTCAAACACTGAATGGGGATATACCAATTTGCATACCACTGGGGCTGCACTCACGTGTGTATGCAATGTCCCTCAAGGCAGACCATGGTGAGCCATAGGTGTTAAGTCAATTGAGCAAAACCTTATCTCTGAAGCCCCCCGCCCCCCCCCCCATTCCAACTGACGTTTAAAATCTACTCTACCACTCCTACGCGGTTCCGGGCCCTCTCAATTTTCGAAAAATGAATTCACCCCTCGGTCTGTACATGGTCCTTGACCAGTTGCATATATGGCACAGTCGGTACCCTCGTGGTCAGTGCACTAGTGCCGCAGGTGAATGCTGCGGTGTTAAAAGGGGGCAGGGGGCGCAGGGGCACCAACAAAGGCTGCCCATGTGCGGCTGTGGAATCCAGAATCGCTAAGTTATCACTCGAAATAGCGAAGCTGAGACACCGAGTGGCATGCCGGGAGCAGAGCTGTCACCGGCGGACAAGATGTGCGATTCCTCTGCCACGTCTACACTGGGGGCGTTGTCGCACGGTGCGCGCACGGTGCGCGCACGGTGCGTGCACGGTGCGCGCACGGTTCAATGTTTTTGGGATGGTTGCCCAACTTGTACCCCGTTGAATGCCCCCCATAGAAACACACCCAGGGTCCTAATTTCTGCACCTTGCAGTCCATACTGGCATACCAGGATTCTTCAATTTTTAGTCTGATGCTTGTCACAGGTTCCAGGGTCCTATTTTCTGCACCCTGCAGCCCCTATTGGCGTACCGGGAATTTTTTTTTTTGAATCTGATGCTTGTAGGTTCCAGGCTCCCAATTTCTGCACCTTACGGGAATTTCAATTTCATCCGCCACAGCATTCTGGCTCATGATCATCAATTCTAGGGGCTTCAGCTTCCACTTCAGGTAATTGGGGCTCCAGCAAAGCGTCCATCGGCGCCTCATGGTGCACAGGTTGGGGGAATCGGGGCTCTCAGCAGTCACAATTGCAAACTCCAACCGCTCCTGGGGTGCATGCTCGTACAAGACCTCTTCACCACCCAATTCGCACCGAATAGAGACGCGACGCCCACCTCTTGGAGAAGGGTCAACGACAGTGGCCGACACCCTATCCCCGTTGGAGCGGTGGTAGTACACAGGCAGTCCGGCGACAAGCCAGGGCAGCTCAAATTCAGGCATTGTGGATCTGGTGGACACAGAATACGCAAAAGGACGCACGGTGCGCGCACGGTGCGCGCACGGTTCAGGCAACACCCCCAATTGGTTAGGCACACATGGCTTCCACCACGGGCTGGTCACTGACAACCAACCCCAAAGAAGGTGAGAAGGGTACCTATCCTGTATGACAAGAGGCTCCCCCCAACAACCATTACGTTTGCTCACGAGACACCTGCCCATGAACCTCAATTGCCCCACTTGGCTGGGGCATCGCCTTGGCCCGCTGCATGCTGTAAAGCATGGTGGTGTGCATCTGAAGTGGGTCAGGGACCCATCCGCGGGCCACGCCTGGCATTTCTACACAGGTTCGAATCCACTGCTCTGAGGGGGGGGGGGGGGGAGTTCTGGAAAATCAGCACTGGTGGCAGTCTGTGGAGGCACTGGGGGCGCCGCGTCCAATGGGGGTGTAAGGGAATCCCATATTGATCTGCTGTGTCCTCGTCAGTTGTACCGTCCGCCAGGTATGCATCAGGGCCCCCTTGTGTCAGGGGTACTGCATACTGTCCCGTTGACTCATCCCCAGAGGAGACATCGGTTGCTGGCACATCTGTTGCTGACACATCGAGCCCCCCCAGGGGGCAGGTGGCAGGGGGGCAGGTGGCAGGGGAGGGCAGAGGGGGGCGGGGTCCTCTGCTGCGTCAAACAGGGGCGCCAGCGGCACCGGCAGCTGCTCGTGATCTGAGGGATCACCCCCCGACGTGCAGGCAGGGGACCATAAAGGCTTGTTGGCTACCGCATAGGACAGTGGGTGTCCAGTGCTGTGGTGGGGTGAGACCTGATTCATTAATCAATATTGGGACTGATTGAAAGACAAACCGGAACAAACATAATGCAGAAAGTTTTGCAAATTGGGGCAATGCACTCCACAGTCCGACATGATTGCATCCAAATCAGACCTGGTTGAAGCTGAAATACATGCATGCTGTTTGGTGGGGGCGGGCGGGTCCATAAAGGCTGGCGGGGTACTGTAGCACACCTGGTGTCCTGTGCTGTGGGGGGAAGGCCATGATGTCAGGTCTTCAAAAAACCAGCATGATCCTGACCTAATGCCAGGCTACCTTCATTCAGCTCGATTCTGTGCACAATAATGTGTTGGGGAAGGGCCATGAAGCACCGGACGCAGAGGTCGCATATACCCCCGTGTCACAGGCAAATGGTCATCGCCACAATTCTCTCTGTGCATTGTTTTGCCTTGCTGCACTGCAGCGCCAACCAGACCAGTGTTGCCTTGGGTTCACCACACAGGTGGCTATCGAATGCTTCCTGTGCTGTCTGGGTCTGCTCTCACCGTCCCATTGGCGCCGATTAGCCATGAACAAGCACGGGGGGTGTAAGAATCTTAGCCCATGCGCATGATTGCATGTGCATAAGGACTCAAACTCAGTGAGTCCGAACCGACAGACAGGGCTGCTTTCGTGACATTCACATTTTTCCTTTTGGGGGGGGGGGGTCCACGTTCAGCTCTACCCATGCAGGTACAGGCTATATACGGTCTGCACTGCTGCCATAAGTGTGAAATAAAATAGAAACTCGTGCCCGCCCGTGGGTGGGTGGGTGGGCCAAAATGAAAAACTGATCTGTGCGTAGGATGCAAAACTTATGTTTTTGGCGAAACATTGGATACCATTCGCTCACATCCTGCTTTGCAAATTTGTCAGCTGAGCTACCAGACAATCTCGGCCTGCTCCATATTTATACAGAGGAAATTTTGTATTGCCAAAACAAACGTATGACACCAAGGATGGTGAACCATTGATTCAATACTGCTGGCCAGCGAGTGAAAGATGGTACCAATCGTGTGATTAAGTGATGTTGCAAATACAGATGCAGAAGAATAGCACAAAAGACATGATACTCCGGCCCACATTGAATAGAAAGACAATGTGCGACATGGCCATGCAATGCAATCCTGGAAAGAGATGAATGAGCCCCTCTTTCCCTCTATAAGCGCATCAAGAACGCCCAATCCTGTATTCAGAGCCACAAAAAACAGCGGTCCCAAAAAATCCTAAAAACGGCGGTTCAACGCCCACTCCATGCTTGGACAAGCCTGTGCTTGCGCAGGGGGGGGGGGGATATAGAAGAAAAACGTTAGCGTACAGAAATCTACAGAAGAAATCACACGGATTGCACAAAAAGTGTTTTTGGGTGGGGGGGGGCATCTGAAACACGAAATGTGCCCCCCGAAATTTTCCCCTGCCGAAATACCCCACACCCCTGTATGTAGGAACAACGCAACGCAGTCTGATGAACTATATTAATAAAACAGTGTATCTTCATTGTGTGTGGCGGGAGTCATTTGCCGCCTCGGCATACTTCACAAGTTAAGGAATCGCTGGAGGCCCAAAGGCTCCCACATATACCTCCCTCCCCCTTGTCTAAGCTACGCAAAAGTACGGAATTAATACGGTCCCTACGCCTACTGTAGCTTAGACAAGGCCGTAGCTTGCGCGTGACACATACAGCTACACGGCACACGCGCCACCACCAAGAAAGGGGAAGATCATGCACAAATATCCCGCAAATCAAAGCTCTGTGGGTTCAAGTGGGTAAACAATCACAACAAATGTGTCCATGACTCCATGTTATTAGAACCATGTCTTCATGCGGTTGCACTACATTTCGTATCAATCAAAGTAGGTATAGAATTGCCACGGTCCCGACGCCCGCTGTAGATTGGACAAGGCCGTAGCTGAGACCGGGGGGGGGAGGGGTTAGCTCGAATGCCACTGCAGGCAGTGGCACCGAAGGGAAGTGTTCACTTGCTGCCGGGGAACACGGTCTGGTTGGTTTTGGGTGGGTTTCTGTTCTAGTGAGATTTACTGCATGTGCATGCACTGCGCTGTATGCAGTGCAAAAACATTCCCCGTGTCCCTCTTGCCCCTGCCAGATTCTCTCTCGTATTCTTGCTCACCCTGCTGCTCCGCAACTGAGACCGAGACCTGTGGCCCATTTAGTGGGCTTTGTGGTGAAGGCTCTTATGGGAGCTTGCAGGCCCACGGTGTTGGGCAACATGGGGGCTCTCGGGGTTTCTCCTCCTCGACCTATATGCTACGACAGTGTCGCTTTCCCAGGTGCTACAGACAGCACTGGGGCGGCCCAGGGTGTTTGCATTCGCGACTGGTGGGCACAACGAAGATCAGATTGGTCGTTCAGAACACGGTCGCCTTCTTTTTCTAACAAATGTTGTTGAAGACTGTCCTGAAGGGCGAAGGGTGCCGCCCACGCACCGCGCACGCTGCATCCTTGAAGTATCCCGGGTGTTATGCAATGCTGCAGAGCATAGCCCCAGGACTTCAAAACGGAGTGACGTGGTGACCTGCGGCGCACATGCACATCCAGGGTCATGGATGCAGCCAAGCGCACATGCCCTGGTGCACTCTGTGCACCGCGCGCACCGCGCGGGCGGCACCCTCCTTATGCTACTTTCCTTCCAGGACCATCACTTACCCTCCAGCCGCCAGCAACCGCCGTCGGTCTGCCTCCCACTGCCAGGCTCCATATCACAAACCCAGGACCCAAGATGCCTTCTGTGGGACTGTGGTGCTTAGCAGAGGTGGGGTGCCTTATTTTGAAACCTTTTCTGGTGCCCCACCCCCTCGGGTGGTCGTCATGCGAATGCAGATGCCGTGTCCAGAGATGCCCAGGCTTTCCGGGGTCTTCGTATCCAAGATGGAGAGGGCTCGCATTGCGCCCGGATCGAAGGACGGGAGAGGCTGTACGCTGGCGTGCGGTGCCATTTGTGAGGGGGCAGGGGCTGACAGGAAGTGGTCCTGGCTGGTGCGCCCCTGGGCCTCAGCACCCTTGGGCAAAGGGGCCGCCATAATGGCCCCCGCCTGACAACACGCTCGCTCACTTGCGTGTCTCCCCCTGTGTGACATTCCGTCGGGTTGTTGTTTCTTTACGGGGCCCTGGACAGTCACCCGTTCGTCCCTTCGCATGTTGCGTTGGGTCGCTGCGTTCTGTCGGCCGCTGCGGCCAGTGCTCCTGCTGGTGTCGTTTCCGCGTTCGCGGAGCCCAGTGGTTGGCGTGCCGGGGCTGCGCTGGATGTGGCGGGATGTGCCGTTTGCGCGTCAGCGGCGCCCAGTAGTTGGCGCATTGGGGGTTGTGCTGGTTGTTGCGGGGGTCGTTTGACTGTTTTTGCTGCCCCCAAACCTCCGGCCTCAGGCCGTCCACAACCTGCCTCTCTGTGTTTCCGTGTGCGTGAGGCCCAGGTGCCCTGCTCCTCCACGCGTCACCTTGCCCCCCGATCAACTTGTCCTCTTACATACAAGCAAGACAAACGAACCCGTTGAATGAAATGTGGGCAGGGCACAAGTACAACGATGCCACAGCCCGGGGGAGCAGGGACGACGGGTGGAACAAAGGTTATTAACCATTAACCGCAGGCGGTTGGCGGAGGCTGTCGGCGGGGCAGTTACCTGCCGGCCAGGGCTCCTTTTGTTCGAAGTGGGGGGGGGGGGGTGGATGGATGGCTTTGAGCGTTGCAAGGGGGCGGCTCCCTGGAAAACCAGGCGTGAAGCTCTGGCTGCTGAACGTCCCGACCCGCGGTGCTTATCTCGGTTTCCCTTCGAAGGGCCAAGACAGCCACCGTGACCCCTCCCAGCGGCCTACTGATGGGGCCACTTGAAGTGTGCGAGGGCCCCATTGTGCACCGAACGTGAGCGTGCCGGACTCAGAATAACACAAGACACGGCGCTGTCACAAGCGGACGGAGGCACGCGGACAGCAGACCGCTTGGTGGGAGGGTGGGTCTAGGGGGGGGGGGGGGTCCACCCCCCCTGTGTGACATTCCGTCGGGTTGTTGTTCCTTTAGGGGGCCCTGGACAGTCACCCGTTCTTCCCTTTGCGTGCTGCGTCGGGTCGCTGGGTTGTGACGGCCGGTGCTCCCGCTGGTGCCGTTTCCGCGTTCGCAGAGCCCAGTAGTTGGTGTGTTGGGACTGTGCTGAATGTGGCGGGATGTGCCGTTTGAGCGTCAGCGGCGCCCAATAATTGGCGTATTGAGGATGTGCTGGTTGTTGCCGGGCCACCCCCCCGAGTGGTGCCGAGTGGGTAAACGGAGCCCTGCCACCGGCCAAGAGGGCGGTCCTTAGAACCCATGACAACGACATCTCCATGTAAAAGACGTGTCCTGCGGTGTCGCTGCCAACGCAAGGACCGTGCCGGCCCGCCGGCCAATGCACTGCGAGGGTCGCGTGTACGCCGCGGCAGTGCCCCGCAAGCAATGCGCCGGCCGCTGCGCCTCCCGCCCCCCCGCCCGGCGCCAGGCGTCCTGCGGTGCACGGCCGCACGGAGCGGTCTGGCTCCGTCCTCGACGCGCGACTACAGCATGCGAATGCAGATGCCGTGTCCAGAGATGCCCAGGCTTTCCGGGGTCTTCGTATCCAAGATGGAGAGGGCTCGCATTGCGCCCGGATCGAAGGACGGGAGAGGCTGTACGCTGGAGTGCGGTGCCGTTTGTGAGGGGGCAGGGGCTGACAGGAAGTGGTCCTGGCTGGTGCGCCCCTGGGCCTCACACCGGGACCACCTGAAACAGCTGCTTGTCCCGGAAGCCCCGCTTTTTCTGGCCGGGCGGCATATTGGCGAAGGCGTCCGCCGGGAACTCCACAGTGGCGGTTGAGGACGCGTCGGACACGGAGGAGCAGGCGCCCTTCTCGATCGACCTGGGAGAGGGTTGGGAGAGGGTGGGAGAGGGTTGGAAGAGGGTTGGGAGAGGGTTGGGAGAGGGTTGGGAGAGGGTTGGGAGAGGGTTGGGAGAGGGTTGGGAGAGGGTTGGGAGAGGGTTGGGAGAGGGTTGGGAGAGTGCGGGAGAGGGTTGGGAGAGGGTTGGGAGAGGGTTGGGAGAGGGTTCGGAGAGGGTTGGGAGAGGGTTGGGAGAGGGTTGGGAGAGGGTTGGGAGAGGGTTGGGAGAGGGTTGGGAGAGGGTTGGGAGAGGGTTGGGAGAGGGTTGGGAGAGGGTTGGGAGAGTGCGGGAGAGGGTTGGGAGAGGGTTGGGAGAGGGTTGGGAGACGGTTGGGAGAGGGTTGGGAGAGGGTTGGGAGAGGGTTGGGAGAGTGCGGGAGAGGGTTGGGAGAGGGTTGGGAGAGGGTTGGGAGAGGGTTGGGAGAGGGTTGGGAGAGGGTTGGGAGAGGGTGGGAGAGGGTTGGGAGAGGGTGGGAGAGGGTTGGGAGAGGGTGGGAGAGGGTTGGGAGAGGGTTGGGAGAGGGTTGGGAGAGGGTTGGGAGAGGGTGGGAGAGGGTTGGGAGAGGATTGGGAGAGGGTTGGGAGAGGGTAGGAGAGGGTTGGGAGAGGGTTGGGAGAGGGTTGGGAGAGGGTTCGGAGAGGGTTGGGAGAGGGTTGGGAGAGAGAGGGAGAGGGTTGGGAGAGGGTTGGGAGAGGGTTGGGAGAGGGTTGGGAGAGGTTGGGAGAGGGTGGGGACAGGGTTGGGAGAGGGTTGGGAGAGGGTTGGGAGAGGGTTGGGAGAGGTTGGGAGAGGGTGGGAGAGGGTGGGAGAGGGTTGGGAGAGGGTGGGAGAGGGTTGGGAGAGGGTTCGGAGAGGGTTGGGAGAGGGTTGGGAGAGGGTTGGGTGTGGGTTGGGAGAGGGTTGGGAGAGGGTGGGGAGAGGGTTGGGAGAGGGTTGGGAGAGGGTTGGGAGAGGGTTGGGAGAGGGTTCAGAGAGGGTTGGGAGAGGGTTGGGAGAGGGTTGCCAGAGGGTTGGGAGAGGGTGGGGAGAGGGTTGGGAGAGGGTTGGGAGAGGGTTGGGAGAGGGTTGGGAGAGGGTTCGGAGAGGGTTGGGAGAGGGTTGGGATAGGGAGGGAGAGTTTGGGAGAGGGTTGGGAGAGGGTTGGGAGAGGGTTGGGAGAGGGTTGGGAGAGGGTTGGGAGAGGGTTGGGAGAGGGTTGGGAGAGGGTTGGGAGAGGGTTGGGAGAGGGTTGGGAGAGGGTGGGAGAGGGTTGGGAGAGGGTGGGAGAGGGTTGGGAGAGGGTGGGAGAGGGTTGGGAGAGGGTTGGAAGAGGGTTGGGAGAGGGTTGGGAGAGGCTGGGAGAGGGTTGGGAGAGGGTTGGGAGAGGGTTGGGAGAGGGTGGGAGAGGGTTGGGAGAGGGTTGGGAGAGGGTTGGGAGAGGGTTGGGAGAGGGTTGGGAGAGGGTTGGGAGTGGGTTGGGAGAGGGTTGGGTGTGGGTTGGGAGAGGGTTGGGAAAGGGTGAGGAGAGGGTTGGGAGAGGGTTGGGAGAGAGAGGGAGAGGGTTGGGAGAGGGTTGGGAGAGGGTTGGGGAGAGGGTTGGGAGAGGGTTGGGAGAGGGTTGGGAGAGGGTTGGGTGTGGGTTGGGAGAGGGTTGGGAGAGGGTTGGGAGAGGGTTGCGAGAGGGTTGGGAGAGGGTTGGGAGAGGGTGGGAGAGGGTTGGGAGGGTGGGAGAGGGTTGGGAGAGGGTTGGGGAGAGGGTTGGGAGAGGGTTGGGAGAGGGTTGGGAGAGGGTTGGGAGAGGGTTGGGTGTGGGTTGGGAGAGGGTTGGGAGAGGGTGAGGAGAGGGTTGGGAGAGGGTTGGGAGAGGTTGGAGAGGGTGGGAGAGGGTTGGGAGAGGGTGGGAGAGGGTTGGGAGAGGGTTCGGAGAGGGTTGGGAGAGGGTTGGGAGAGGGTTGGGTGTGGGTGGGAGAGGGTTGGGAGAGGGTGGGGAGAGGGTTGGGAGAGGGTTGGGAGAGGGTTGGGAGAGGGTGGGGAGAGGGTTCAGAGAGGGTTGGGAGAGGGTTGGGAGAGGGTTGGCAGAGGGTTGGGAGAGGGTGGGGAGAGGGTTGGGAGAGGGTTGGGAGAGGGTTGGGAGAGGGTTGGGAGAGGGTTCGGAGAGGGTTGGGAGAGGGTTGGGATAGGGAGGGAGAGTTTGGGAGAGGGTTGGGAGAGGGTTGGGAGAGGGTTGGGAGAGGGTTGGGAGAGGGTTGGGAGAGGGTTGGGAGAGGGTTGGGAGAGGGTTGGGAGAGGGTTGGGAGAGGGTTGGGAGAGGGTGGGAGAGGGTTGGGAGAGGGTGGGAGAGGGTTGGGAGAGGTGGGAGAGGGTTGGGAGAGGGTTGGAAGAGGGTTGGGAGAGGTTGGGAGAGGCTGGGAGAGGGTTGGGGAGAGGGTTGGGAGAGGGTTGGGAGAGGGTGGAGAGGGTTGGGAGAGGGTTGGGAGAGGGTTGGAGAGGGTTGGGAGAGGGTTGGGAGAGGGTTGGGAGAGGGTTGGGAGAGGGTTGGGTGTGGGTTGGGAGAGGGTTGGGAGAGGGTTCGGAGAGGGTTGGGAGAGGGTTGGGAGAGAGAGGGAGAGGGTTGGGAGAGGGTTGGGAGAGGGTTGGGAGAGGGTTGGGAGAGGGTTGGGAGAGAGAGGGAGAGGGTTGGGAGAGGGTTGGGAGAGGGTTGGGGGAGGGTTGGAGAGTTGGGAGAGGGTGGGGACAGGGTTGGGAGAGGGTTGGGAGAGGGTTGGGAGAGGTTGGGAGAGGGTTGGGAGAGGTTGGGAGAGGGTGGGAGAGGGTGGGAGAGGGTTGGAGAGGGTGGGAGAGGGTTGGGAGAGGGTTCGGAGAGGGTTGGGAGAGGGTTGGGAGAGGGTTGGGTGTGGGTTGGGAGAGGGTTGGGAGAGGGTGGGGAGAGGGTTGGGAGAGGGTTGGGAGAGGGTTGGGAGAGGGTTGGGGAGGGTTCAGAGAGGGTTGGGAGAGGGTTGGGAGAGGGTTGCCAGAGGGTTGGGAGAGGGTGGGGAGAGGGTTGGGAGAGGGTTGGGAGAGGGTTGGGAGAGGGTGGGAGAGGGTTCGGAGAGGGTTGGGAGAGGGTTGGGATAGGGAGGGAGAGTTTGGGAGAGGGTTGGAGAGGGTTGGGAGAGGGTTGGGAGAGGGTTGGGAGAGGTTGGGAGAGGGTTGGGAGAGGGTTGGGGAGAGGGTTGGGAGAGGGTTGGGAGAGGGTTGGGGAGAGGGTGGGAGAGGGTTGGAGAGGGGTGGGAGAGGGTTGGGAGAGGGTGGGAGAGGGTTGGGAGAGGGTTGGAGAGGGTGGGAGAGGTTGGGAGAGGCTGGGAGAGGGTTGGGAGAGGGTTGGGAGAGGGTTGGGGAGAGGGTGGGAGAGGGTTGGGAGAGGGTTGGGAGAGGGTTGGGAGAGGGTTGGGAGAGGGTTGGGAGAGGGTTGGGAGAGGGTTGGGAGAGGGTTGGGTGTGGGTTGGGAGAGGGTTGGGAAAGGGTGAGGAGAGGGTTGGGAGAGGGTTGGGAGAGAGAGGGAGAGGGTTGGGAGAGGGTTGGGAGAGGGTGGGAGAGGGTTGGGAGAGGGTTGGGAGAGGGTTGGGAGAGGGTTGGGTGTGGTTGGGAGAGGGTTGGGAGAGGGTTGGGAGAGGGTTGCGAGAGGGTTGGGGAGGGTTGGGAGAGGGTGGGAGAGGGGTTGGGAGAGGGTGGGAGAGGGTTGGGAGGGGTTGGGAGAGGGTTGGGAGAGGGTTGGGAGGGGTTGGGAGAGGGTTGGGGAGAGGGTTGGGTGTGGGTTGGGAGAGGGTTGGGAGAGGGTGAGGAGAGGGTTGGGAGAGGGTTGGGAGAGGTTGGGAGAGGGTGGGAGAGGGTTGGGAGAGGGTGGGAGAGGGTTGGGAGAGGGTTCGGAGAGGGTTGGGAGAGGGTTGGGAGAGGGTTGGGTGTGGGTTGGGAGAGGGTTGGGAGAGGGTGGGGAGAGGGTTGGGAGAGGGGTTGGGGAGGGTTGGGAGAGGGTTGGGAGAGGGTTCAGAGGAGGGTTGGGAGGGGTTGGAGAGGGTTGGCAGAGGGTTGGGAGAGGGTGGGGAGGGTGGGAGAGGGTTGGGAGAGGGTTGGGAGAGGGTTGGGAGAGGGTTCGGAGAGGGTTGGGAGAGGGTTGGGATAGGGAGGAGAGTTTGGGAGAGGGTTGGGAGAGGGTTGGGAGAGGGTGGGAGAGGGTTGGAGAGGGTGGGAGAGGGTTGGGAGAGGGTTGGGAGAGGGTTGGGAGAGGGTTGGGAGAGGGTTGGGAGGGTGGGAGAGGGTTGGGAGAGGGTGGGAGAGGGTTGGGAGAGGGTTGGGAGAGGGTTGGGAGAGGGTTGGAAGAGGGTTGGGAGAGGTTGGGAGAGGCTGGGAGAGGGTTGGGAGAGGGTTGGGAGAGGGTTGGGAGAGGGTGGGAGAGGGTTGGGAGAGGGTTGGGAGAGGGTTGGGAGAGGGTTGGGAGAGGGTTGGGAGAGGGTTGGGGAGAGGGTTGGGAGAGGGTTGGGTGTGGGTTGGGAGAGGGTTGGGAGAGGGTTCGGGAGAGGGTTGGGAGAGGGTTGGGAGAGAGAGGGAGAGGGTTGGGAGAGGGTTGGGAGAGGGTTGGGAGAGGGTTGGGAGAGGGTGGGAGAGGGTTGGGAGGGTTGGGTGTGGGTGGGAGAGGGTTGGGAGAGGGTTGGGAGAGGGTTGCGAGAGGGTTGGGAGAGGGTTGGGAGAGGGTGGGAAGAGGGTTGGGAGAGGGTGGGAGAGGGTTGGAGAGGGTTGGAAGATGGGTTGGGAGAGGGTTGGGAGAGGGTTGGAGAGGGTTGGGAGAGAGAGGGAGAGGGTTGGGAGAGGGTTGGGAGAGGGTTGGGGAGGGTTGGGAGAGGGTTGGGAGAGGGTTGGGAGAGGGTTGGGAGAGGGTTGGGAGAGGGTTGGGAGAGGGTTCAGAGAGGGTTGGGAGAGGGTTGGGAGAGGGTTGGCAGAGGGTTGGGAGAGGGTGGGGAGAGGGTTGGGAGATGGTTGGGAGAGGGTTGGGAGAGGGTTGGGAGAGGGTTCGGAGAGGGTTGGGAGAGGGTTGGGAGAGAGAGGGAGAGGGTTGGGAGAGGGTTGGGAGAGGGTTGGGAGAGGGTTGGGAGAGGGTTGGGAGAGGGTTGGGAGAGGTTGGGAGAGGGTTGGGAGAGGGTTGGGGAGAGGGTTGGGAGAGGGATGGGAGAGGGTGGGAGAGGGTTGGGGAGGGTGGGAGAGGGTTGGGAGAGGGTGGGAGAGGGTTGGGAGAGGGTTGGAAGAGGGTTGGGAGAGGTTGGAGAGGTGGGAGAGGGTTGGGAGAGGGTTGGGAGAGGGTTGGGAGAGGGTGGGAGAGGGTTGGGAGAGGGTTGGGAGAGGGTTGGGAGAGGGTTGGGAGAGGGTTGGGAGAGGGTTGGGAGAGGGTTGGGAGAGGGTTGGGTGTGGGTTGGGAGAAGGTTGGGAGAGGGTTCGGAGAGGGTTGGGAGAGGGTTGGGAGAGAGAATGAGAGGGTTGGGAGAGGTTGGGAGAGGGTTGGGAGAGGGTTGGGAGAGGGTTGGGAGAGGGTTGGGAGAGGGTTGGGTGTGGGTTGGGAGAGGGTTGGGAGAGGGTTGGGAGAGGGTTGGGAGAGGGTTGGGAGAGGGTTGGGAGAGGGTGGGAGAGGTTGGGAGAGGGTGGGAGAGGGTTGGGAGGGAGGAAGATGGTTGGGAGAGGGTTGGGAGAGGGTTGGGAGAGGGTTGGGAGAGAGAGGGAGAGGGTTGGGAGAGGGTTGGGAGAGGGTTGGGAGAGGGTTGGAGAGGGTTGGGAGAGGGTTGGGAGAGGGTTGGGTGAGGGTTGGGAGAGGGTTGGGAGAGGGTTGGGAGAGGGGTTGGGAGAGGGTTGGGAGAGGGTTGGGAGAGGGTGGGAGAGGGTTGGGAGAGGCTGGGAGAGGGTTGGGAGAGGGTGGGAGAGGGTTGGGAGAGGGTTGGGAGAGGGTTGGGAGAGGGTGGAGAGGGTTGGGAGAGGGTTGGGAGAGGGTTGGGAGAGGGTTGGGAGAGGGTTGGGAGAGGGTTCGGAGAGGGTTGGGAGAGGGTTGGGAGAGAGAGGGAGAGGGTTGGGAGAGGGTTGGGAGAGGGTTGGGAGAGGGTTGGGAGAGGGTTGGGAGAGGGTTGGGAGAGGGTTGGGAGAGGGTTGGGAGAGGGTTGGGAGAGGGTTGGGAGAGGGTTGGGAGAGGGTTGGGAGAGGGTTGGGAGAGGGTGGGAGAGGGTTGGCAGAGGGTGGGGAGAGGGTTGGGAGAGGGTGGGAGAGGGTTTGGGTGTTGGTTGGGTGTGGGTTGGGAGAGGGTTGAGAGAGGGTTGGGAGAGGGTGGTAGAGGGTTGGGAGAGGGTTGGGAGAGGGTTGGGAGAGGTTGGGAGAGGGTGGGAGAGGGTTGGGAGAGGGTTGGGAGAGGGTTGGGAGAGGGTTGGGAGAGGGTTGGGAGAGGGTTGGGAGAGGGTTCGGAGAGGGTTGGGAGAGGGTTGGGAGAGGGTTGGGAGAGGGTTCAGTGAGGGTTGGGAGAGGGTTGGGAGAGGGTTGGGAGAGAGGTTGGGAGAGGGTTGGGAGAGGGTGGGAGAGGTTGGGAGAGGGTTGGGAGAGGGTTGGGAGAGGGTGAGGAGAGGGTTGGGAGAGGGTTCGGAGAGGGTTGGGAGAGGGTTGGGAGAGGGTTGGGAGAGGGTTGGGAGAGGGTTGGGAGAGGGTTGGGAGAGGGTTGGGAGAGGGTTGGGAGAGGGTTGGGAGAGGGTTGGAGAGGGGTTCGGAGAGGGTTGGGAGAGGGTTGGGAGAGGGTTGGGTGTGGGTTGGGAGAGGGTTGGGAGAGGGTGGGGAGAGGGTTGGGAGAGGGTTGGGAGAGGGTTGGGAGAGGGTTGGGAGAGGGTTGGGAGAGGGTGGGGAGAGGGTGGGAGAGGGTCGGGAGAGGGTGCGAGAGGGTTGGGAGAGGGTTGGGAGATGGTTGGGAGAGGGTTGGGAGAGGGTTGGGAGAGGGTTGGGAGAGGGTTGGGAGAGGGTTAGGAGAGGGTTGGGAGAGGGTTGGGAGAGGCTGGGGAGAGGGTTGGGAGAGGGTTGGGAGAGGTATCTGTTATCTGGTATCTGGTTGACCCGCCCGAGGCTCCGACACAGCCGGAGGGGGTCCCTGAAAATGCGGGACTCCCAACCACCACGCGGCGGCTTACTCGATCCCGCCAGGGTAGGTCGAAGCGGGCGGCCCCATGCCTGAACCCTGCGCCACCAGGGGCTGACACCTGCCGTAGTTTCAGGGTGGGGAGGGGGGGGCTCCGCTGGTTCGGGGGCTGTGCCTGGGTGCCCGGGGCGCCGTGGGCGAGGTTGTCACACAGGGGCGCAATATGGGACTGCGCTGGGGCGCTGCGAGGCCCGGGGCAGGGGTGCAGCATGCGGCTGCGCAGGGGGCGCAGCGTGGAGCTGCATAGGCGTGCTGCCTGGGGCTGTAGTGGGCGCAGCGGCTGCGCAAGGGGCGCAGCGTGGGATTGCGCTGGGGCAGAGCGTGGGGCTGTGCAAGAGGCGCGGTATGAAGCTGCGCTGGAGCGCAGCATGCGGCAGAGCCGGAGCACAGCGTGGGGCTCAGCTGGTGCGCTGCGTGGGGCTGCCCACGGCGCAGCGCGGGATTGCTCTGGGGCGTAGTGGGGAAATGCATGGGCGCAGCGTTGGGCTGCGCAGGGGCGCAGCATGGGGTTGCGCAGGGGCGCAGCGTGGGGCTGCGCAGGGGCGCGGGCGCAGCATGGCGCTGCGCCGGGGCGCGGCGTGGAGATGCGCAGGGGCGCAGCGTGGGGCTACGCAGGGGCGCAGCGTGGGGCTGCGCATGGGGCTGCGCAGGGGCGCAGTAGCGTGGGGCTGCACAGGGGCGCAGCAGCGTGGGGCTGCGCAGGGGCGCAGCATGAGGCTACGCAGGGACGCAGCATGGGGCTGCGCAGGGGCACAGCGCGGGGCTGCGCATGGGCGCAGCATAGGGCTGCCCAAGGGCGCAGCATGGGGCTGCGCAGGGGTGCAGCGGCATGGGGCTGCACAGGGGCGCAGCAGCGTGGGGCTGCGCAGGAGCGCAGCAGCGTGGGGCTGCACAGGGGCGCAGCAGCGTGGGGCTGCGCAGAGGCGCAGCATGAGGCTGCGCAGGGACGGAGCATGGGGTTGCGCAGGGGCACAGCGCGGGGCTGCGCATGGGCGCAGCATGGCGCTGCGTAGGGGCGCAGCATGGGGCTGCGCAGGGGTGCAGCAGCATGGGGCTGCACAGGGGCGCAGCAGCGTGGGGCTGCACAGAGGCGCAGCAGCGTGGGGCTGCGCAGGGGCGCAGCATGGGGCTGCGCAGGGGCGCAGCGCGGGGCTGTGCATGGGCGCAACATGGGGTTGCGCAGGGGCGCGGCATGGGGTTGCGCAGGGGCGCAGCATGGGGCTGCGCAGGGGCGCAGCGTGAGGCTGCGCATGGGGCTGCGCGGGGTGCAGCTTGGGGCCGTGCTGGGGCGCCGCGTAGGGCTGCGCAGGGGCGCAGCCTGGGACTGCGCATGGGCGCGGCATGGGGCTGCGCAGGGGCGCAGCGTGGGGCTGCGCAGGGGTGCAGCGTGGGGCTGCGCTGGTGCGCAGCATGGCGCTGCTCAGGGGCGCAGCATGGGGCTGTGTATGGGCGCAGCATGGGCCGCGTATGGGCGCAGCATGGGGCCGCGAAGGGGCGCAGCGCGGGGCTGCGCAGGGGCGCAGCAGCGTGCGGCTGCGCAGTGGCGCAGCGTGCGGCTGCGCAGTGGCGCATCGTGGGGCTGCGCATGGGCACAGCATGGGGCCGCGCAACGGCGCAGCATGAAGCTGCGCAGGGGCGCAGCATGGGGCTGCGCAAGAGCGCAACGTGGGCTGCGCGGGGCCGCAGCATTAGGCCGTGTAGGGGCGCAGCATGGGGCTGTGCAGGGGCGCAGCAGCGTGGGGCTACGCAGGGGCGCATGGTGGGGCTGCGAAGGGGCGGAGCAGCGTGCGGCTGCGCAAGGGCGCGGCGTGGGGCTGCGCAAGGGCGCAGCGTGGGGCTGCGCAGGGGCGCAGCATGGGGCCGCGTATGGGCGCAGCATGGGGCTGCACAGGGGCGCAGCATGGGGCTGCACAGGGGCGCAGAAGCGCGGGGCTGCGCAGGGGCGCAGTAGCGTGGGGCTGCGCAGGGGCGCAGCGTGGGGCTGTGCAGGGGCGCAGCGCGTGGCTGCACAGAGGCGCAGCAACGTGGGGCTGCGCAGGGGCGCAGCATGGGGCTGCGCAGGGGCGCAGCAGCGTGGGTCTGCGCAGGGGCGCAGGAGCGGGGGGCTGCGCAGGGGCGCAGCTTGGGGCTGCGCATGGACGCAGCATGGGGGCGCAGCATGGGGCCGCGCAGGGGCGCAGCAGCTTGGGGCTGTGTAGGGGCGCAGCTTGGGGCTGCGCATGGACGCAGCATGGGGGCGCAGCATGGGGCCGCGCAGGGGCGCAGCAGCTTCGGGCTGTGTAGGGGCGCAGCAGCTTCGGGCTGCGCAGGGGCGCAGCAGCGTGCGGCTGCGCAGTGGCGCAGCGTGGGGCTGCGCATGGGCACAGCATGGGGCCGCGCAGGGGCGCAGCATGAAGCTGCGCAGGGGCGCAGCATGAGGCTGTGCAGGAGCGCAGCGTGGAGCTGCGCAGGGCCGCAGCATGAGGCCGTGTAGGGGCGCAGCATGGGGCTGCACAGGGGCGTAGCATGGGGCTGCACAAGGGCACAGAAGCGCGGGGCTGCGCAGGGGCGCAGCAGCGTGGGGCTGCGCAGGGGCGCAGTGTGGGGCTGCGCAGAGGTGCAGCAGCTTGGGGCTGCGCAGGGGCGCAGCGTGGGGCTGCGCAGGGGCGCAGCAGCTTGGGGCTGTGTAGGGGCGCAACGTGGGGCTGTGCAAGGGCGCAGCGCGGGGCTGCACAGAGGCGCAGCAACGTGGGGCTGCGCAGGGGCGCAGCATGGGGCTGCGCAGGGGCGCAGCAGCGTGGGTCTGCGCAGGGGCGCAGCAGCGGGGGGCTGCGCAGGGGCGCATCTTGGGGCTGCGCATGGGCCCAGCATGGGGGCGAAGCGTGGGGCCGAGCAGGGGCGCAGCAGCTTGGGGCTGTGTAGGGTCGCAGCAGCGTGGGGCCGCGCACGGCCGCGGCATGGGGCCACGCATGCGCGCGGCGTGGGAGTAAGCCGGGGAGAAGCGCGGGGCTGCGCAAGAGCGCTGCGTGGGGCTGTGCAGGGGCTCAGCGTGGGGCTGCGCTAGTGCGCAGCACGGGGCTGCGGATGGGCGCAGCATGGGGCCGCGCAGGGGCGCAGCATGGGGCCGCGCAGGGGCGCAGCATGGGGCCGCGTATGGGCGCAGCATGGGGCCGCGAAGGGGCGCAGGGCGGGGCTGCGCAGGGGCGCAGCAGCGTGCGGCTGCGCAGTGGCGCAGCGTGCGGCTGCGCATGGGCACAGCATGGGGCCGCGCAGGGGCGCAGCATGAAGCTGCGCAGGGGCGCAGCATGGGGCTGCGCAGGAGCGTAGCGGGGGCTGCGCAGGGCCGCAGCATCAGGCTGTGTAGGGGCGCAGCATGGGGCTGCGCAGGAGCGCAGTGTGGGGCTGCGAAGGGGCGGAGCAGCGTGCGGCTGCGCAAGGGCGCGGCGTGGGGCTGCGAAAGGGCGCAGGATGGGGCTGCACAAGGGCGCAGCAGCGTGGGACTGCGCAGGGGGCGCAGCATGGGGCCGCGTATGGGCGCAGCATGGGGCTGCACAGGGGCGCTGCATGGGGCTGCACAGGGGCGCAGAAGCGCGGGGCTGCGCAAGGGCGTAGCAGCGTGGGGCTGCGCAGGGGCGCAGCAGCTTGGGGCTGCGTAGGGGCGCAGTGCGGGGCTGTGCAGGGGCGCAGCGCGGGGCTGCACAGAGGCGCAGCAACGTGGGGCTGTGCAGGGGCGCAGCATGGGGCTGCGCAGGGGCGCAGCATCGTGGGTCTGCGTAGGGGCGCATCTTGGGGCTGCGCATGGGCGCAGCATGGGGGCGCAGCATGGGGCCGAGCAGGGGCGCAGCAGCTTGGGGCTGTGTAGGGGCGCAGCAGCGTGGGGCTGCGCAGGGGCGCAGCGTGGGCCCGCGCATGGCCGCGGCATGGGGCCACGCATGCGCGCGGCGTGGGAGTAAGCCGGGGAGAAGCGCGGGGCTGCGCAAGAGCGCTGCGTGGGGCTGTAAAGGGGCGCAGCGTCGGGCTGCGCAAGGGCGCAGCAGCATGGGGCTGCGCAGGGGCGGAGCATGGGGCTGCGCATTGGCGCAGCATGGGGCTGCCCAGGGGCGCAGCATGGGTCTGCGCAGGGGCGCAGCAGGGGGGGGCTGCGCAGGGGCGCAACGTGGGGCCGCGTATGGGCGCAGCATGGGGGCGCAGCATGGGGCCGCACAGGGGCGCGGCAGCGTGGGGCTGCGCAGGGGCGCAGCGTGGGGCCGCATGGGCGCGGCATGGGGCCACGCATGCGCGCGGCTTGGGAGTAAGCCGGGGAGAAGCGCACGGCTACGCAAGAGCGCTGCGTGGGGCTGCGCTGGGGCTCAGGGTGGGGCAGCGGTGGGGCGTAGCGTGGGACTACGCACGGCAAGGGGAGCAGAGTGGGAGGGGGTAGCAGGAGCAGGGGTACGCCTCACCACAGGCTTTTGGCGTCCCCGCTGCGCTCCCAGCGCCTCAACAGGCACTGGCACTGGGCACAGGGCCAAGGGCACAGGGGCGCTGGGTGCAGGGCAGTGGGTGGGGGGGTGCTCAGCCACAGGCTGCAGGCACCCCACAACAGCCCTCCCTGGGGGGGGGATGCCTCACCACAGGTTCTTGGCATCCCACGCACGCTGACCGCCCCCCCGCACGGTGGTGACGTGCTGCAGGGCGGGGGGGGGGGGGGGGGGGTGCCTCACCACAGGTTCTTGGCATCCCACGCACGTTGACCGCCCCCCGCAT